>CAHIKZ030000224.1:2732500-2767500 GCA_903632075.3 Acanthosepion pharaonis
TTCAGTTTTGTAACTGAAATGTAAACAAAGCAATTTCTAAAGAATTAATGGATTTTAATTTTTAATCAAAATTGTTTTTATTTCTTCAAGCGCTATTTTTAGTGGATAACCGTATTTAAATAGACGCACCGTTTATTTTAAACGGTATTTATTTCGTCTACTAGTCAATGTACTCGAGGAAACTTAATAAAGAAAATGTGTCTTCTGACAGGATTTGATGCTGCGTCTTCCTTTATATGAGGGACCACCGCCTGATCTGTCGTCCCCACTGTTATAGTGAGATTCAGCTCTCTCTGTTTTTTTTTTGTTTTGTTTTTCTTTAACTAAGAATCGATCGCGAATCCCGTGTCGCACCAGGGGCACTATACATTGCATCCGAAGTAGAAATGATGTTTCTTGAGCAAGATAGCCCAACACTCACCGGTCTGGTTTCTGAATTCAAAGTTACCCTCTCCTAGACTGGTTGCCACCCAAGGCTATAGAACCCAGTCTGTCCTGCTATTTACCCATAGCTTGAGGGAGAAGAGAATTTTCCCAAGATTATTAGCAAGTGAATGTAATGGATCCTATTTGAATTCGAACTCAGCTCTCCGATTATTCAATCCGAGCCACTATACGTGCTTCCTTTAACTAAGAATAAAATTGAATAAATGTATTATCTTGTATTTAATCCATAACAATTCCATTAAGGAAAAGTGTATCATTTATCAAAACTGTTTTACTCATATTAATATTATAAGTAAATAAAAAAACTACATTTTCTGTTCTTTCTTTTTCTTTGAAAATTTCCCTTACATGTGTCTCAGAAAATAGATAAAAACAAATATTAAACTAATTGTGTATTTAAAATTAAAAAAATGTTCACATTACGATAATCAATCTAAAAATTTATTCATTTTATGACAAGATCAGATAAAAAAAAAAAAAAAAATTTCGAAAACAAGAATTCTATAAAATAGCCTCCCCTATTTTCAACATCTATTTTAATCATCACCCCCGGCTTTTTATCTGGTGATACTGTGGGCTAAAGCGCGTATACTGACAATGATTTTATAAGCAAATTAAATATTTCCTCTTTTGCTGAAGATTGTTGCGTTTTGAGACGTATTTATTCAACGTTGGATATTTAAAGCGCTTCTCGTCGGCAAGCGGCAGTAAAATTTCTCCTTTAAATACATTAACCCGATCTTTTGTTGGTTAACGTCTTCTCACTTGTCTCTTTCGACAAATCTTCGATTTTACATCGAAATGTCGATACACAGAGAAGCATGCACAGCCGACATCGGAGGATATAAAGAAGAAAAAAACAAAATAATTAACAGACGAAGAAACGTAAAAGGCGAAGTATTCTTCACCACTTGACGTTTCTTTGAAAACAACTTATTTTTCATCGCTGTCAATAGACACATTTGGCTTCAGCTTTCTTTCGTTCTTTCTTTCTTTCTCTTCCTCACCTTACGCTAGCACATAATTATATCCACACACAAACGCACACGCATGTGTAAGGAGCGTGCCTGTGTGTGCGTGTGCTCGCGGGCACTTGTAGGTGTATCCGTTTTATTATGTATGTGTATATTTGAATTTCAGATCACCTTAACCATGCACATCTTTTCTTATATATCTGTATTTAAATAGAACTATTCGTATGTATCTGTACGAATACTTTGCAGACACAGACACACACACACACACACACACACACACACACACACACACATATATATATATATATATATATATATATATGTATATATGCATGTTTCATTAAAAACGACAGACAAGGTACTACGGTTAAGCTTTTTATTTAATTTTTCTTGTGTTCTGACAAATCGAATCATCCTTGATAATGGCTAAAGGTATAGCCGAAAGCGCTCGGAAATATAAAACATTTGGACAGTTCTTACACAGCCGTTGTCCAGAAAAGAAAGCTCTTGTTAGAACACAAGAAAAATTAAATAAAAAGCTTAACCGTAGTACCTTGTCTGTCGTTTTTAATGAAACATGCATAAAGGAAGGATTGCTGCCTAAATATACAACTATATATATATATATATATATATATATATATATATATATATATATATATATATATGAAGTGCGCAGGTATGCAGAAAATAGAAAAAGAACACGTTGGGTGCATAATCCGAGTTCCTTAGTATTTTTGATTTTATTTTTAAGAAGACAGTGCTCCATACAGAAGTAGAGCTTTATTATAATAATATTTTTTTTTAAAATATGATTCCTTCGCTACATAAGAGTTCTCATGTTTCAAAAACGAGAGCCGAAACCATTCAAATAATTATTTTAAACAAAAAATATTATATATATATATGTATATGTACCGCCACTAATTCGTTGAAAAAAGAGTATACCATGATGAAAAAAATTCCCCAAACTTGATAAAAACAAAGTTTCAGAATCAGAATCTTTGATATTATTAACCGGAAAGGATAAAATACTTTTGGGGATTATTTAATTAAACATTTTCATCCTTTTTTAGTAGGTTCGAAATTTCTTGCGTCAGCGCGGCAACTAGTATAGGAGAGTTCGTTTTGCTTTAAAAAAAAAAACATTGATATGGAAATTCTTGCAATAATCAAGTAATTGTCAGACTTTAATGAAAGTTTTAGGACTAATTCATAAATGAATTACAGCATTTTATAAACTTTTTTTTTTTTAGGAAATCTTGGTAATATTTTAAATCTGTTACCCCCAACCCACTTACTTAAATTTGTGAAATATCGACAAATTCAATTTTTACCCCCCTATTACGCATATTAGTTAAAAGCAGGGCTCCTTGGAGAATTTAAATCATCAATTTCTTCTTTGTCGAACAGAAACCCCATTTACCGAAAGTCTGCTCTGAAACGTAAAATAAAATATGCAATAAAACTATGACATGATTTAATTAGAAAAGCTTTAATTGTTTTTATAGATAAGGTATATTAAGGACACTATTGTCTTCAGAAAAAATATTTTTCAATGAATAATTTTTACAAGAATTGTTTTCATTTTTTTTTTAATTTTTATTAGTATAATTTAAATTTTTAATCTTTTAAAATTCTGTATTCGTCTCACTGTTTTAAATGATATTATTATTAAGTAAAAAAACTTATGTACTAATCATAAACTTAAAAGTGCATTACAATTCATCAAACATCAATATTTTTAAAAGAATTTTGAATAATTTCCGTATATGAACGTGCTGATTTTTGTAGTTGGCCATACATGACATTATCAGAAAATAAGAGCGATAACTATAGTACATTAAAAGCCAAAGTATCTAAAATTCAATAAAACATTACATTATGGACAATATTTCCTAAATTTTTAAGACTATTGAGTAATTAAATATTAAAAAAATAAAGGCGCTTATGTTATGTTCTTCAATGATTTTAACAGATAAAGCTCCCGTAAATTTTTTTTAGATAAACATCAGTTTGTCGTCAAGTAGTCACCATGTCAACATTTAAATTAAACAGCTACCGGCGTGTTAAAAAAAAAAAAAAGCATTTCTGTATTATAAAGTAAATATTATTTGTTTCAAATCAGATTAATTCTACCTTAAATCAGCTAATTTTTTTCAAAATAAAGTTTCATAAAAGTATGTTTTATTTTTGTTAGATTTTTAATAAAGAAAATTTAGGTTGCGATAAACGCGTGGTAAAAATGAAAATGGTGCTGAAAAAAATAAAAAATAAAAACTTACAGTCAAATAAAATTGTTTCAGAAATAGAGCAACTTGAAATTAAAACTAAAATAAAAGCTTAAAGAATGATTTTCATTTTTAAAATGCATTTTAAATCTTAGATACCGTAAATCTGTGGAGGTATATATATATATATATATATATATATATATATATATATTGGTTAGACATTCTTGTTTGGTAATCACTTTCTGCATTCTTTACATTTGTTGTTCGATCTTTAGTCTTTCAGTGTCCAATTGGTAGAAGAAGGACCCTAAATTCGGTTTCCAAGCGTTTCAACATGTCATCATCAGGGGAGATACTTTCTTTACTTTTTGTGTGCTAAATTGTTTGCTTCTATTAAATTAGGAGTGAAAATTGTTGATTAAGATAGATTTATAACTGGTCGGAGTAGAAATTATTATTATTATTATTATTATTATTATTATTATTATTATTATTATTATTATTATATATAAAAGTACATATAAGCCTATATACTGTAAGTATATAAAAAAATACTTCAGTATGTTCGTAGTATGAAAATAACATGGTTGTGAAAGCAATATATGAACATAATATCCTTCATTGTCGACGACATAGATACCATAAGTCTTAGCTCGAGATATATGAACACATGAAAAGATATATATATATATATATATAAGTGAACATAGAAGTCAAAACTTAGAGGCAACAGTCTGTTTCATGTTAGATGCAATCGTCAGGCCATATATATATATATATATATATATATATATATATATATATATATATATATATATATATATATATGAGTAAACTGAGATAGATAGAGATAACATCGCACATTGAATATTGGTGTTAATAAAACAGTGCTCGATGTAATATAGCAGAGATATAAATTATATTTTAATAAATATACATTTTTATCCTCACCGGGATCAGGACTCAACGCAGTCTTGAGCAGCTGAATTGAGAGTCTGAATTCATCACTGCGCTGTGCATGAAACTCGGTGAGGGAATATATATATATATATATATATATATATATATATATATAAGCACTTTAAACGTTATATTAAACTCATATCCAAGTAGACGTTTCGCTAAAAATATCCACTAAAGATATCAACTAAAATTTACGTTTAAAGAGATAAAAATGATTTGAATTAATAAATAAAAATCCATTATTTCTTTAGAAATCTATCTAACCATATATATATATATATATATATATATATATATATATATATATATATATATATATATATATAGAATAAGATGAATATTGTTTAGCCGCAGGAAAAAAATAATTAGAAATAATTCTTTACAAATGCAAATTTAAAATGATTGAAGATTTCATTTCTTTTGTCCTTCGCTCTTGTTTCTTGGCGCAGCCATCTGTTCTGATGGCCTTTCTCGATTGAAACCAACGTTGCAAATTCAATCGATTTTATTATTTGAATTTCTTTACGGGTTTTTCAAATATTATTGATTTATTCTTATTGGCAAACGATAGAATTTACGCCGATTATTTTGCTGGAATTGATTTTGTCGGTCTTTTAGATCCGATATATATATATATATATATATATATATATATATATATATATATATATATATATATATATATATATATATATATATATACAGGGTGTCCATAAAGTTCGTGTGCACTTTAAGAAAATCATATCTTTATTTGTATTTGCGATAGAAATAATCTCTAAAAAATGTTATAATGCAGTGTTTCAACAAGATGGAGCTCCTTGTCACTTTGCTCTGCGTGTTAAAGAGTTTCTAAATCAGGAATTTCCTAACAGATGGATAAGAAGGGGTGGACCATTTTATTGGCCTCTACGTTCGCCAGATTTGACTCCATTAGATTTTTTTTATGGGGACATGTGAAAACAATTGTGTATGCAACCAAACCTAGTTAATTAGAAGATTTGAAATCTAAAATAACGTGATTTCAGGCATTACTGTAAATCAGTTGGCAAATGTTTTCCGAGAACTGCAAAATCGTATTACCTTTTATATTGCTAATGATGGAGGAGATGTGTAAACTTAAATAAAATTTCAATAAAACTTTAAAAAATATAGATTTACTTCTTTCTAATCCTTTTTACAAATTATTTCTATCACAAATACAAATCAAGTTATAAATTTTTAAAGTGCACACGAACAATATGGACACCCTGTATATATATATATATATATATATATATATATTTGGAGTCCAAAATTCGCTTGAGGATGAAATGGAACTAACGTTTTTAATTTAATTACAAAATTAAATTCGATTAAATTCCAATTTTGAAACATGGTTAATACTGTGTAGCGAAAAAAGCATATTTTAAATCAATTAATTTATAATATATATATATATATATATATAATCGACTCTCCCGTCGCGTTCGACGTATGAGGGTCAGGCCGATAAGTCCCCAGGAAACCAACATCCCGACACCGGCACATGAGATTTGATTATAGTGGTGAAGGCCTTGTGCAGGACCAGCCACACTTTTTGGAGGGACGAATACAGAAACCTGGTGCACCGAATGCATGCCACAAGGTTCCCAAACGACCCTCCGCAGGTTTTGAATTCAGAGTTGTCCTTCTCCTAGGCCAGTTGCCATCAAGGCTATAGAACCCAGTCTGTCCTGCTATTTTACCCATAGCTGGAGGAGATGAAGAGGATACATACCTTTCCCAAGGGTATTAGCACGTAAGTGAATGTAATGGATTCGACTGGAATTCGAACTCGGCTCTGCGATTCCTCAATCCAAGCCGTTATCCACTGCTCCACCGTGCCTCCTATATATAGGAGGCACGGTGAGCAGTGATAACCTCCTATATATATATATATAACTAACCTCCTATATATATATATATTATATATATATATATATATATATATATATATATATATATATATATATATATATATATATATATATATATATATATATATATATATATATATATATATATAATATTTTAATAAGCCCTTAAACTAAGAACATTGTTATCATATTTTAAAAAATGAAAGAAAGAAATAATAAGTGTTTGTCAGATATCGTTACTTTTCGATGGTAAATCTTATTTTACATAGACCCAGTCTTGATATGCAAATGAGTATCAATAGATGAATAAACAGATATAGATATAATCTGATACCCGCGGGGGATGTATACTTATTTAAACACCGTCTGGCAATCTGATTAGTTTTGTGGTCTTACAGTTATATCTCTTTGTATCTATATCGATCTTGTCGTATTCATCTCTCTCTCATTCCTCTCTCTCTCTCTCTCTCTCTCTCTCTATCTATCTATCTATCTATCTTATTTTAATCACTTCACTACAAACAAGGCAGAAATGCCACTAATACGCAGGGGTTTACAGAGAGTGAGAGTGAGAGAAAAGACTGGTTATGGGGGAAATTGAGAAAAGGATAAAATTTGAAGAAAATACAAGATGGCGATTGAAGTCGTATTTAAATTTTTGAAGATTGTAGTTGTCAGAGAAGGAAGTAAACGGAAGGGATGTTCCACAGCCAGGAAATGCAAGAAAAGAAACAGTTGGAGTAAAAGTGGCAGTTACATTTAACTATTTCGACAATAAAAGGGTGGGACCTAGATGCCAATCTAGTAGCACGCTTAAATTCATGTAGTCAGGCACCAGGGAAAAAACTTTGTCAGATTAGTTGCCATGGAAATAATTGTAGAAAATGGAAAGGGAAAAAAGATCACATCGGTGAGAAAGTGACTGAAGTCGAGATGCCAAGTTAATATCGGTTACATTGCACATTCTTCTTTGGATTTTGTCAAGAATCTTGAGATGAATGTTAGCAGTACCAGCTTAGATATGGCATCAGTATTTAATAGACAGACGAATGCTAGATTTTTCTCTCTCTCTCTCTCTCTATATATATATATATATATATATATATATATATATATATATGTATCATGAATACGTATGTATGTTCCCATATCCATGCATACATACACACACATGCTCACACACACATACACGCAAACACATAAACACAGACATGCACACGCACATAGACACACACACACGCACATAGACACAAACACGCCGAGACACACACGCACACACACATACGCACGCACACACACACACACACACACACAAACACACACACACACAAACACACACACACAATATACACACACACATATATATATATATATATATATATATGAATAAAAATGACAATAGGAAAACTGGTAATTGCTGAGGCGTTTCGTCCAATGTGGACTTTATCAAAGCAAAATACGAAAATGAAATTAATTGAATAAAGTAACTAATAAAAACAAAAACAGAATGTACCTAGCAACTGGAATGTAGAGAAAAGCTTTTTTCATATTTTTAACTGAAAAATAACGTCAGTATTTGTCACGTGTGGAGAATATTGTCATTATATCTGTGTTGATGTATTCAACCATTTTCTTTTGATTTTATGAATCTGTTGTGTACATTTGTTTGTGAGAGCAGTAATTTTGTTAAGAAAGGTGAAATGGGGAAAAAACCTGGGCGTAGATTAATATTTGGGTAATATTCTATGGCGGCACTCTCCAGAATTTTCCTTCTGAGTGAGTTATTTTCTTTTTTCATGAGGGTAGCATTTTTAAAATCAAAATTATGGTTGAATTTATTTATATGTATGACTAGTGCATTATTTTTCAGTTAAAAATATGAAAATAACGTTTCTCTACATTCCAGTTGCTAGGTACATTCTGTTTTTGTTTTTAGTCAGCAATTACCAGTTTTCCTACTGTCATTTTTATTCATAAATATTGTCTTCTCTACTGGTTAAATCAGAGAAATATTCATATATATATATATATATATATATATATATATATATATATATATATATATATATATATAATGCTGGCAAAAAAGTTTGTGGACACTATATTTCTTTAAAAACATTACATTAAAATAAAACATTTTTGTATTTTTTTAAATTAAAACTTTAAATTTCAATAACTACAATGTATTTGCTTTTAGTTTTCAGCTCTTCTCATTTCCTATTACTATCCCAGCAGGGAAAATCAATTTTATTTCCAAGGTACTTTCCGTGTATTTGGCAAATAGAAGTAATTTTCACTGTCACAATGCGTTTTTGCCTCATTTGATTGTAATATGCGTAAAATATTCGTGAATATGAAAAGATTATGACAAAAATAAGCAGACATAATGTTTGCAATTTATTCAATCAGATATATATATATATATATATATATATATATATATATATATATATATATTACATTGAATAAGGTCAAAATAGCTACACAATATATATTAGATTGAATAAGGTCAAAGTAGCTACACAATTGCAGTCCTGTTTCGATGCGTATCAATGCATCACATCAGGCGATTGTAAATTACCGGCGAGTGAACGATTTATTTAGATAAATCACCTGATGAGATGCATTGAAACGCATCGAAACACGACTGCAATTGTGTAGCGATTTTGACATGTTTTCGGTGTAACATCTTAAAATAAATAATATTGCTCTACTTTGTATTGAGCCCTCTTTTAAATGTTACGAGCTTTGGATTGTACACTCTTCGTCCTCATCTTACCTGGATATATATATATATATATGTGTGTGTGTGTGTGTGTGTGTGTGTGTGTGTGTGTGTGTGTGTGTGTGTGTGTGTGTGATAAAATATACGTAAAAATGTACAATATCAGGGGTGGAGCGTATGTCAAAATAAAATCGGCACAGAGGTTAACATCGAATGCCAACCACCTTTTAGATTGCTTTCAGGCATGAAACAAACTGTTGCTGCTCAGTTTCGACCGCTGTGTCCATTTTTAAAAATTTATCGGTCCGTGCTTTCGATAAACTTAATATAGTAAATAGGGATCGAACCTGCGTCCGTATCAAACGGAGTGTATATTTTCATTGGTAAGATTAGTAATATTAAGACGTGCAGGCCAATAGAAAGTAATCTACATTGTTCAAAATAAGTATCAAAATGTGGCGCCAATTTCAAATACGATTGTCCACCATTATAAAGTTTTTAAGTAATAATATGTCTGTTTTTTTTTTTTTTTTTTTTTTGGGGGGGGTGTCTGTGTGATCCAAACATACAATGCTTAAGGCTACATCATCAGATCCCGTACAATCCCCGAATTTAAGCAACGTTGACCCTGGCTAGTAACATGATGGGTGATCACTTGGGAATACCAGCTGCTCTAAACTTAGATGTGCGGGTGTTATAATGGCTCATGCTTTGGAATTGTTAATCGGAGAGCCGAGTTCCAGATCCAGTTGGGTTCGTTATATTCACTTTCGCGCAAGTATCCCTGGGAAAGGTATGAATCCACTTATTCTCTCCCCAGCTACGGGTTAATTAGTAAGACTTGTTCTCTCGCTAAAACCATTATCATCTAAAAGAATAAATAAATAAAATTGCGTACAATGTATTTAGAATTCAGCATTAAATGACCCATAGATATATATATATTTTTTTTGCGTTGCTGAACAAAAACAACCAACCAATAAACCAACATGCGCAAATAAGTATCTGCTTGTATGTAAATTATTTCTTTTATTGTTATCTTAAGCTGTATTTATTGAACTATTTTGCGTGATCAGTGAAATGTTGAGCTCCTTATATCGCCATTTCTCTTTGTTTGATTGACGCCCCAAAACAAATACGACATATTAACTTAAATATTTCATGCTCTACAAGAAATTTAACTTGTCAAATTCTAGGATCTATCGTTATCTTTCTCACATATCCCCATAAACTGTGCCTCTTACTCTGTAACCCACCAACTCGAGTGGCTCTCGGGACTTGTATAGTCCAAAATCATTGTAAAAAAATAAATTATAAATGATCCTACCTCACGCACAACATTACCTTTCTTCCATAAAGCTCAGCTTTTGGTATCGGTTGTGGAATTTTGTCCTTGTCAATCCACTGAATTCTAGAGGGAAATTTTGTTGTATATTAGTGTACTCCAAGTTTAATATTAACTGCCACGTATGATCAGTAGTTGGTTTTGTTTGGCGGCATATTAACCTCTAAGGGTTACTGAATGCCGAAATCTAAGCATTTTGTACTATGTGAAATTAGAATTTGGATCTACATTACGGATATAAAAACAGAAGCATAGTACTTCTCGGGGATCAAAAACAATTTCGGGGGCGAGTTTGATCTACACAGGCGTACACACACAGATCCATGGACACGCTTGCAATGAACAGATGACAGCCAGCAGCCTCCGACTAAGACTTTGTCTACTAACTCGCAAAGACATGAAGCTGAGCGTCATAAAGTAAGTAGGTCTGCGTTTTTCTCAGCGCACTCAGAACACTTAATTACTTGATAAAACAAACTTCACTTCGAGGATAATTGATTTTTTGAGATAATAGTGGCTTTAGTGATACAAGACTTATTAATTAACACATAGCTGGGGTGGGGAGAATAAGTGGATTCCTATCTTTCCCAAGGGTATTTGCGCATAAGTGAATACAACAAACCCAACTGGAATTGGCAATATCCATTACACCACCCACGCATCCGATCTTACAACACCTGAAATTCCCAGCGCTCACCTGTATAGGCATTGACGTTGCTTAATATCGCTGATCGTACGAGAACCGGTGTTCCACCACCATGTAGCTGTAAGCCTTTATTAGTTAGGGTGATTGATTCGGCATTACAAATGCTTCCTGAAAACGGAAATTACTTATGACTCAGCCGAATATTATCACATGAATGAGAAGTTTTGCCAAAAGTTTAATATGTCTCTTAAAATAGTCCTTCGTTTTATTAAGATAATTTTTTTTTTAAAATCTTTCACATGAACTTTATTAAACAACATATTTACCGTTTTATTCCATTATCTTTTGCAATATTCCAAGCAACTATCTTCTTAGAACTTTTTTTTTCTTTCATAGCAAAGAATTACTTTAAATATCTTTTGCAGTATTCTAGGGAAATTTAATTTCTTTATCGTGAATAGAATTCTGTAAAGACCGGAATAAATTGTAATCCAAAAATGCAATATTTGATAAATACAATGGATGGGTGAAAATTATCCAATCAAATATGGATGCTGTTTGCCTGGACACCAAAGAAACGTGTAGACCAGCGTCCTGGATAAGACGATAAACTACGTCCAGCAGCAAGGCCTCTGATCAGGAGGTTTTGAGGAGCGTGGAACGACCTCTTAATTGCTGGTGTTCCCAGGTCCATCCTGACCCGGGGTGGTAGCACCTGTTAGGGTCCCAGCTATGGGCAAATAGTTAACTATAACCAGCAATACTTTTTTGAAAAAATTATTACAAGCAATACAATTTTGAAGGGAAAATATTACCAGGAACAATTTTTGACAAAAAGAAAATATTACTAGCAATAAAAAATTTTGTCGGCATTAAATAATCCATTGAGGTTGATACGCCGTAAAGCAAAATAAACCAAACCAAATAAATCAGAGTGGGATTGATGGAATACCATGTCCTTTCTCTTAAATAATTCCGGGTGCTTTTCAGCGATAGCTGCTTTCAGTTGCTATCATAGGTAACAGCAATTGTTCAGATAAGTTGTTTGATTCTCTTTATAATAGAAGATTGTTCATGAATAACACCCTAAACATGACATCACCATCACCGAATGAAGGACAACGTTTGATACGGTTATTGGCGTTAATTTCGCCTGCCTTACGATATTTTTTCGTCTGCTGTTTTTAATGTCCGCCACAATTTGCCTCAAAAACAGAATATTGCAAGGTGGTTGAAAATTTTGTAAAATGATTCCGCATATTTTAGAGAATTCCTTGATTAAGAAAGAAAAGGAATGCGTAAAGATGTGAATAAATTGTTTCTGTAAGCTTCATATGGATCGCAAAATTATTTTATGGATCGCAAAATTATTTTATGGATCGCAAAATTATTTTATAAAACATATATACCGGGTGTAACAGCAAAATTGTCCGATGTCCAAATCGTGTAACAGCAAAATTATCCAATTGTTAGGTTAAGCTTTGAATTGTTATATCTTAGAAATGATTAAATATTTCTTACTGGAATTCTCCGAAGTTTTTATGACACTATTGGACTGTACTTTAAACAATAAGAATGTAATGACATGTTCATCATTAATTAATCATAGCTAAGGATCGGAATCTCATGAGGGAGGGAAATATATATATATAATATATATATATATATATATATATATATATATATATGTAAGCAAATATATGGATATAGATCCGACAGTATGAAGAAAAATATACGGAAAAAAAAGCAATAATCCTAATATGCAATTATGCTGTTTTAATGTTAACGTCGGACAAGGGGAAATACTAGACCCGGCTTCTTTAATATTTCCCCTTTTCTAGCAAGATTAATGCTCGACAAACTTACATATAAGTTTTAGATTAAAATAAAATTATTTTCATTTTTCATTCAAAATACTCTATTTTAGAAATACGTTTTCACAACATCGCCGACGTGACGCCGACGTGATCATATTGTGAAACGGAACGTTGATCTTGAAAAATTTCAGTTGTCTGTTTTGATTAGTCTTACTCTTATGTCCATCGTCTTTTCATGTTGAATTAAATATAGTCTAATGTTAATTATGTTTTATGAATATGTCCTGAAGATGGTCTACTAGACCGAAACGCCCGACGTTGACATTATATTAACATTAAAACAGCATAATTGCATATTAGGATTTTTGTTTGTTTTTTTTCCGTATATTTTTCTTCATATATACATACATATATATATATATATATATATATATATATATATATATATATTGTAGGATGATTTTCTAACTTATTCAAGATGATCTTCGCCCTCTCTAACCTTCTAACTTATGACCTGGTGTAACAAGGTACCGCACACGTTTCACGTACGATTTCATTTTCAAGTCATTTTTCTCTGTCCTTTGGACTGTCATAGGTGAAACTCTCTCACGTGCTAAACGTCTTATGAACTGAGTTGGATCTTTTCTAATTGATCTCTTTATTTCTAAGCTTTAATGATGATCCCTCTTGCTGTTGGGACCCCCTGATCCAGTTTTCCTCTATACTTTTCACTCTTTTTTTAAACTTATTCACCATTCTCTTGATGTTTCTTGAATGGACTTTGAAGATGGAAACCAGAGTATGAATGTTGGGACCATTACTGACGGTCTGAATGATCTTTTTCCTTTTACCATTGCTCAATTGGGAAGACAGTGGGTCTGACATAAAACGATTTGAACCTGTTCTCTCTAGCCGAATAACTTAAGGGTTGTTTTTTTCAGTGATTCTTACGACAAATGGTGTTAAGATGGTTAAACGTCTCATATGAAAAGCTGGAATAAACTCAATTAGTTTAGTGTTTTTTTTTTAGATGTTAAACATTTTGTGGAATCGACGGTTATGCTGTTACACGATTTGGACAATTTTTCTGTTACACTCAGTATATGTTAAAATTCAATCATTTAATAAATATATTATATCGTGTTGCCTGCACAACAAAAACTGTTCATATTTTGTTACATGATTTCATGTAATATTACGCATGAATATTGATTTAACATGTTGTGGACAGATGATATAAACCCAGATGAAAATATCAAAACCAAGAACAAGAACTCATATCATTCATACTCCCACAAAAAATCAATTTCTTCTATTCAAACAAGGATCTCTTGCCTCGGTTGGCTGCCATTCTGGGAGAAAAACAATACTGACTTCAAAACTCAACCACCTGAAGCTGCACAAAGATAGTTTCAGTGAAAGAAATACACGATAGATTTCAACATTTGAGGGTAATCCCACTGTGACTTATTTGGTTTGGTTTATTTTGTTTTACGGCATATCAATCTCAATGGGTTATTTAATGCCGACAAAAAAAATTTATTTCTGGTAATATTTTCTTTTTGACAAAAATCTGTTTCTGGTAATATTTTTCCTTCAAAATTGTATTGCTGGTAATATTTTTTTTTCAAAAAAGTATTGCTGGTTATAGTTAACTATTTGCCCATAGCTGGGACCCTAACAGGTGCTACCACCCCGGTCAGGGTGGACCTGGGAACACCAGCAATCAAGAGGTGGTTCCACGCTCCTCAAAAGCTCCTGATCAGAGGCCTTGCTGCTGGACGTAGTTTATCGTCTTACCCAGGACGCGGATGTATTTTAACGTCTTACCCAGGACGCGGATGTATTTTAACGTCTTACCCAGGACGCGGATGTAGTTTATTGTTTTACCCAGGACGAATCCTACTGTAGGGAGATTACCCATAATAATTGTCGGCACCAAGGAGCACCCAGTCCAACTGGGAGCAAAATGCCTGCATACGGAAAGAAAGTGAAATCAGTAAATACAAAAACATAGAAAAGGGCGTAAGATAAAGATGTGTCTTCTCGCCGGACATTCAACCATTACAGAGCGATGATTCGACACCATTATGCAAATTAATTTAAACAACCGCCTTAGTTTCCTTTCTTTCACCATTCGGTCAGTTTTACACACCACTGGAGAGACAGGGTGTAATCGATTTCTATTTTTTTCCTTAGATTACGTCATTTGCAGTGGTAAGCAGTAATATGAATCTATTTTCGGAGTGAATGATGAAATTTGTTTGGCCTTGAAAAATATTGCGTCATCCGTTATGGCATCAGATATTTGCCAGTCTCAGACACTATTGTATTGATTGTCGATTAGTTGTCCGACGGCCATTGTCTGCAATGGACGTTACTCCAAGGAAGTATATGAAAATTGTAATACTGCACAAACACACTGGCAAGCCTTACAAGTGAGTAAATCAAAGTATTATAGACTGGCCCAGACACTCTCCTGATTTAAATCCAATCGCGAATCTGTGGTCAATCTGTAAGGAACGACTTCGTGGAATGAATATACGAAGTACTAACTTGTGCATTGGGTCATGTTCAACTGGGAAAATACAAAAAACATAAATAATAACGGAATTATTCGTTTTGTTTCAATTAAAATGGACAAGGGTGTAGATGAACTCGAAGTCCGATCAGGATTTAGTATTGGCTGACATAATGTTAACAGCATAAGATATGTAAGAGACAGCGTCGATAGCATATAAAGAAAGCAAATTGTAGGAAATCTTAGAGAATCTAGTAGAGAAAAGCGAGAAGAAAGGACGAAGCATCAATTGTAAGAAAACAGAATTTATGGTTGCCAACATGAAGGAACCGTTCAAAATGGGAACTACAAACCAGAGAGGCCAAAGGGAAGCAAGTACGAAAATATCTGGTGTTTTTTACAGAGAACGGAAAATGTGGCACCGAAATCCGAAGAAGTATTGTAATTACTAAAGATGCCTTCCAAAAGCAAAGTACTAAAAAAATTTCGTTAAAACCCAAATAAAAACGGGCTGAATTGTTATGTAACATCAGTCTTTCTATGTGGCAGTGAATGCTGGATAATCTCATTAGGGATGAAGAAGACGAATACAGTGAGTCAACTGCTTCGTCCACCGCTAGGAAAGTCGGAGTCAATCCTTCAAATCTACAAATCAACCATTCGCCCTTGCATGGAGTATTGCTACCATATATGGTCTGTTGCTCCTTCTGTTTGTCCTTGATAAAATCCAAAGACGGATATGCAATTGGCCCTGATCTGGCATCTCGTCTGCAGCCGCTGTCACACAGACGTACCGTTGCCTCTCTCTGTCTTTTTTTAAAAAAATACTTTCACGGTAACTGCTTTGATGAGCTGCTTTCGCTGGTTCCCAGACTTCATGAATTTAAGCGTTCGACTGGCATCCCGCTCTCACCTGACTGCACAACGAAAACTGTGGTCAAAGGTGTGGTTTTCTCTCAGGGAAACTGGAATAGGGAAGGGAGTTTCACAGGCGAGAGATGCGAGACATGAAGCTATTGGAGTAGAAGAGACGGCTACATTTAGTAGTCCCGACAGTGAAAGCGTGAGAGCGGGATGCCAGCCTCGTAGGGCGCTTGAATTCATGAAGTCTGGGAACCAGCGAAAGCAGTTCCTCGGAGCAATTGCCATGAAAGTATTTGTAAAAAAGACAGAGAGAGGCGACGGCGCGTCTGTGAGAAAGAGACTGTAGACGAGATGCCAGAACAGGGCCATATCCGTTTCTGGAGCCTATCAAGAATCCCGAGGCAAACAGAAGGGGCTCCAGATCATATATGGCAGCAATACGCAATACAAGGGCGAATTGATGATTTGTAGATCTGAAGGATCGATTCCGGGGAGAAAAATTTCCTGGCGCGGCACAGGGAGACAACTTTCCTTGCGGTGGACGAAGCAATTGACTCAATGTATTTGTTCCATCTCAGGTCAGATGGAGTAATTGACAGAAAAATATCAGTTGGATTTAAGTGACTTATAATCCAAAGAATTTTTTTTTAAATCAAAATCTCATGCCGAATCCACTCCTGATGGTGTATCATAATTTGAAAGTACCCATGATTTTAAACAACTTTTTTCGAAAATGAAATATACTAAAAGTCGTTTTTAGAACATTGTTGGGTGATGACCAACTGGACAATGTTTTGCTTCTGTCACAGACAAATATTTCACCTGATGTGGAGAAATTATCGAACAGTAACCAGAAACAAGTATCTCATTAAATAATTTGACATTTCTAAAAGTATTTCCTTAGTAGTAAGGATGTTGCAATTTTATTGATTGTCATCCTATTATTCAGTTATGGGCCATGCTTAGGCGATCATGTATCTTTCGATACATCACTGACGAGACAGATTTTTTTCTCGCAGTAGGTTCCCATTTCTTGCTAGTGAATTGATTCTATGGTGCACTAATCGTGTTCGATCATTATAAGAGCCAGGTCAAATCAAAAATACACTACTGCTGCCATGTCTGGGCTGGATCTTCCCAGTTCTCACTTTCCAACATTTAGACTTCAAAAGCGTCTCCGTGTCCTTGTGGGTGATGACTTATTTTACACCCGACAACCACTTTCCCACAAACGAAACGTCGCGAGCCTTTCGCAACTTTGTTGCTATTTCCAAGAAAAATGTTCTGACAAGTTACATTCCTCATTTCCACCATTTCAGAACTTCCCAGCGACGAACCCACCATACCACGTAAACTTAGACAAATGATACCCATTTCCTTTATCTTCCATTAGTAGGTAAGAAGTTCCATGAAGACACCAATGCTCCTTTGTGGAACTGACTCCCGGGTGGATACTTCCCTGATCGCTACAATTTTAGACTTTTCAAATCTAGAGTCAACCGTTTTCTATCCTACATATCCTTATAATTTGCACTTCTTACCGCCTCTTCAATTCATATACACAAACGCATTCAGTAACACTCTATCTTGACTGGATCTTGAGCCTTATACTGGGTGAACAATTAGTAAAACAAAAACTAATCTTAACAACATAAGATATGAGGATGACACAGAAAGGAAACTACAAGAACTGTTACAGAAGTTAATTAAGGAAAGCGAGAAGAAAGGACTAAACACCAACTGCAAGAAAGCTGAATGAATGGTTGTTAGCAAAAGGAACAGCTGAACATGCAAATTACACAGTGGTGATACCGAAATGAAACGGGTGAAATAATTTAGATATCTGAGAAGCCTGTTAACAGAGGACGGAAGGTGCGCCATGAAAATCCACAGGTTCATTGGGATATCGAAAGATGCCTTCCAGAAGATAAGCAAAGTATTATGATACCGAAAAATATCGTTAGAAACAAAGAGTACTGAACTGTTATGTAAGAAACATCCTCTTATATGGCAGTGAATGCCAGACAATCTCCTCACAGATGTAGAGAATGGAAACAACAGAAATGTGGTACTACAGAAGGATGCTGAGAATACCATGAACCGAACATATGAGCAACGAATAAGTTTTAAAGCTAATAGCAACAAAAAGGAAACATATTAAGATGAGGGGTAAAATTTCTGTAGCACATAATGAGAAAAGAGGATTTCGTAGATATGATACTCTCAGGATAGACTGAAGGTTAAGAGTCCCAAAGAAAAGCAACATATAATCTACTTGGATAGCTTCAGCAAAACGATGAAAGATGTTTTCGAAAGTTGGCAAAAAGACAAAAAGTTATTAAGGACAAGAAATTGTGTAGAGCCATGATCGCCAACGTTCCGAATACACACGGCATAAAGAATAAGTGATGGCAGCACCTACTAGTAGTTGCAGTTTTTATCTAACTTGAAACTTAGGAAGGGCCCCTACTTTTCGCTTTCATAGATAGGCAATATCTACGAAAGCGAAAAGTAGGGGCCCTTCATTATTTTCTTTCTTTTTTAGTGACGTTTGCTATTCTCGGTGATTAACGTTTTGCCTTGCCCCTACCCACTGACCGGTTGGGCTAGCTTGGACCCGCCAGTCGATAAATTCCCGCCAGCAGAGCTCTTTGAGTTACAGCCGCAGGCAAACCGCTCCACCGCGCCAAAGTATTTAATAACTGTTATTGTCCGGTTCCTTGTACCCCGGGTGATAGTCCAAGGTAGAACCAATAAAGAAGAACTCGAACACAGGTATGGAATAACACAGATGTATTACAAACAGGAATATATACAGAGAAGTAGAAAGTGTTAGTATGAACAATCAGGTTTAGTAGAGAGAACAATGTAGTCTCGACCAGTATCACTATTCCAATGTCTTGCAGTAATTGTCTGAACGCGACTCTGTTTCGGAAAGCCTCTGACTCGACACTTGACTGAACTCTTGACTCTTGAACTACTGACGATATTCAGTCACCACCCGCCCAAGAGGGCGTCATGCGGCACAAGGCCGGTTTTTTAATGTGGGATCTCCGAGCCCGTGGCCTCGGCCCCAAAACATGCCCATTGAACCCGTATAAATGGGTTCAGGGTCGGTTTACCTCCCCGAAAGAGACTTCGCCGTTTGGCGTAGCCTAGTTCGGGTTCCTCCCCGCCCGAAGGGAGAGAGTTCAACCGAACAGCCGGTCGAGACGCGAACGACTGACGATATTGAGTCAGCCCCCACCCTACTGGGGCATCATGTGGCACAAGGTCGGTTTTTAACATGAAATCTCCGAGCCAGTGGGCTCGGCCCAAAAAGATGCCTATTGAACCCGTGTAAACGGGTTCAGGGTCGGTTTACCTCCCCGAAAGAGAATCCGCCCTTCGGCGTAGCCTCCTTCGTCTTAGCCTCCTTCGTCGTAGCCTCCTTCGGGTTCCTCCCCGCCCGAAGGCAGAGAGTCCAACCGAACAGTCGGTCAGGAGGTGAATGACTGACGATATTCAGTCACCCCCACCACTGGGGCATCATGAGGCACAAGGCCGACTATTTAATGTGGGATTTCCGAGCCTGTGGGCTCGGCCCAAAAAAATCATGTGACACAATGTCGGTTATTTATTGTGGGTTTTCCGAGCCCGTGCCTTCAGCCCAAAAATATGCCCATTGAGCCCGTATAAACGGGCTCAATGGGCATATTTTTGGGCTGAAGGCACAGGGCCGGTTTACCTCCCCGAAGGAGAATCCGCCCTTCGGCGGAGCCTCCTTCGGGTTCCTCCCCGCCCGAAGGCAGAGAGTTCAAGCGATCTGTCGTTCAAGAGTTGAGCGACAGACGATATTCAGTCACCTCCCCCCACGAGGGCGTCATGTGGCACAAGGCCTTTTTAATGTGGGCCCTCCGAGCCCGTAGGCTCGGCCAAAAATATGCACATTGAACCCGTATGAACGGGTTCAGGGTCGGTTTACCTCCCCGAAAGAGACTCCGACCTTCGGCGTAGCCTCCTTCGGGTTCCTCTCCGTTCATAGACAGAGAGTTGAACCGAACCGTCGTTCAGAAAGTGAGCGACGGACTATATTTAGTCGTCCCCCACGAGGGCGTCATGTGGCACAAGGCCTTTTTAACGTGGGCATTTCCGAGCTATTAGGCTCGGCCAAAAAATAGCCCATTTGAAACCGTATAAACGGGTTCAGAGCCGGTTTTACCTCCCCGAAGGAGACTCCGCCCTTCGGCGTAGCCTCCTTCGGGTTCCTCCCGCCCGAAAGCAGAGAGTTGAACCGAACCGTCGCTCAGAAAGTGAGCGACGGACTATATCTAGTCGTTCCCCCAGGAGGGCGTCATGTGGCACAAGGCTATTTTAACGTGGGCATTTCCGAGCCATTAGGCTCGGCCAAAAAATAGCCCATTTGAACCCGTATAAACGGGTTCAGGGCCGGTTTTACCTCCCCGAAGAAGACTCCGCCCTTCGGCGTAGCCTCCTTCGGGTTCCTCTCCGTCCGTAGACAGAGTTGAACCGAACCGTCGCTCAGAAAGTGAGCGACGGACTATATTTAGTCGTCCCCCCACGAGGGCGTCATGTGGCACAAGGCCTTTTTAACGTGGGCATTTCCGAGCCATTAGGCTCGGCCAAAAAATAGCCCATTTGAAACCGTATAAACGGGTTCAGGGCCGGTTTTACATCCCCGAAGGAGACTCCGCCCTTCGGCGTAGCCTCCTTCGGGTTCCTCCCGCCCGAAAGCAGAGAGTTAAACCGAACCGTTCGCTCAGAAAGTGAGCGACGGACTCAAGTGAGCGACGGACTCCTTGCCTACTCCTGTGGCGCAGTATCTATTAAGTATGGAATAGTCCATTATTATTATTATGGGTAAGATCCCATAACAATAACGATCTGAAGTCCCTTTTAATGTAAATGCTACTTCTTTATACTTCGATACAAGGCCAAAACGCCACTCAAAATAGAAGGTTACTGTTAAAATGAGTATGATCAATAAAGTGTGATACGAATGAAAGAGAAGTTATTAGGAAGCGAAGTATAACGACTTACTATTTACTTCAAGAGGTTACGAGTTCAATGCTCAAGGAAGTGTTCAGACAGGAGCTAGTTCTACAAAATAGCAGGTTTGGGGAAAACGCTCTGTGATATGTAAATTTCACCTTAAATTTGGAACAAATGAAGTTGATTCGTACCGTGGAAGCATAGGGCTTTTTTCTACATTTGCCATGGAAATAGCGAAATTGCAACGATTTACAACTTTTTGTCTGTGAGGAAAGAGGCTGCAGAGTAGAGAATTGATTTCCCTCTATGAGATCACGTAAATGATCTATGCATTTTAAGATTATTGATAAAATGCATAGAAGTATCTGCAATGCTATTGGTCCTGACCTGGCATCCCGACTTCAGTGAATTTTTCACCGCAGTAATATAGTTTCCCTGCGTCTTTTCTAGAAATAATTTCATGGTAATTGTTCTGGGGATCTTTCTTCTATGGTCCCTTGACTTTAAGCGCAGTACTAGATTGGCAGTTAGGTCGCCTCATTTTACAGTTGTTATGGCTAGATATTACTATAAGTTCTATGCGAACAGTTTTTTCATCACTTCTCCCTTGTTAAACTCTCTTCCCGATTCATGCTTTTCAGACAAGTTTGATCTCCAAAAATTAAATTCAGTGTCAATCGTTATCTTATATCTTCTTAATTCCTGTTCTTTTACTGCCTCTCGCCTTAATAGGTTTTATCTCATATCTTCTTAATTCCTGTTCTTTTACTGCCTCTCGCCTTAATAGGTTTTATCTTATATCTTCTTAATTCCTGTTCTTTTACTGCCTCTCGCCTTAATAGGTTTTATCTTATATCTTCTTAATTCCTGTTCTTTTACTGCCTCTCGCCTTAATAGTTTTTATCTTATATCTTCTTAATTCCTGTTCTTTTACTGCCTCTCGCCTTAATAGATTTTTTTTTATCTTTTTAATTCCTGTTCTTTTACTGCCTCTCGCCTTAATAGGTTTTATTTTATATCTTCTTAATTCCTGTTCTTTTACTGCCACTCGCCTTAATAGTTTTTATCATATATATCTGTTATGGTCCAATATCCTCGCACCACAGTTATGGTCCAAGGTTAGAACCAAGGAAGAACAACACAAACACAAGAGTACAATAACAAAGATATATTACAACAGAAATATCGTACAAGAAGTTGAAGGTATTAGTAATGACTGTCCGTCTGGTTTAGAGTGAACTAATATTGTCTCGACTCGTTACACCATTCATTCATTATACCTCTTGAGAGGCACAGTATTTATAGTGTCAGGAAGAGTCCATTATCGTTATAGGTAAGTTCCCATAACAATATCCATCTTACTCAGTAACCCCTTGCACATTAGCGGCTTTATTGCATTGCTTGGAGTGAAACTATTGTATAAAATTGTAACCAGTGTTTCTGGTATCTCTCCCCTCACTCAAAAATACACACATACACATCTCTCTCTCTTTCTCTCTCTCTATATGTACATATATATGCGTGTGTGTGTGCCCGTGTGTCTGTCTTTCTGTGTGTCTGTCTGTCTGTCTGTGTACACAAGGGGTTAATGAATGTGAAAAATAAGAAAAAGAAACATTATTAAGGGCCGAGAATAATGCAAGAAAAAGAATCCAGAAGACAGTAGATTCGATTATTACATTTAAAGTTTTGAAGACAAAGTTGGCTGGAAAGCAAGAAGCCAGATGAGAAGTCCATCGGCGAGAAGTGCGACAGAAGGAACTGCTAGCATAGAACTTACGGTTACATCTAGCCAATTTAACTGTAAAATTATGAGACCCGACAGCCAATCTAGTACTGCGCTTAAATACATGGTCTAAGTACCATGGAGGAAAGTGCACCAGAATAATTACCATGAAAGCATTTATAGAGAAGGCACAGGGAAGCTACATTACACTGGTGGGAAAGTCATTGAGGCTAGGATGTCAGGTCATGACCAATATCATTGCAGATTCTACTTTGCATTTTATCAAAAATCTCTGAATAGCAGGAGCACCAGGCGAGATATGGCAGTAATATTCCGAGCATAGATGAATGTAAGACTCATAAATATGTAAGATAGATTCTGGAGAGAAAAATTCTCTTGCACAACACAGTGAACCAAATGTCCTAGCAGCATACCTAGCAATTGATTCAATATAATCTTATCACTTCATGTCAGCAGAGAACGTTAGCACGAGAAGGCATAATAAGTTACTCTCCTGTAGGCTGGTGGAAAGACGAAAGAGGTCTCTCAGATGATTAATAGAGAGCATTTTTGTTTTGGTGGCGTTAAATTCAACACGCCATTCTTTGTCCTAGTTAACAGCAGACTTTAGGTCACTTTTGAGATCTGTTGCCAATTTGACCTTAACGAATTGATCCGATTTACTGTTAAGACAGTCATAGTCATCTGTAGTTGAAGCCTTAAAATTTAATATGAAATATTTAGATTTCAGCATTAAATATCCCATAGGTGTTGACATGCCGCGGGAAAAAACAACAGACCAACAACCTCTTCGCGCAGGATTACGAATCTGTAACGTTAGTTATATTTCTAAAAAATATATTTTAACTGTAATATCGCTATGACAAATAGTAGTTAAGATAGTGGGGGTTTGGATTATTATTATTATTGATTGATTGATTGATTGAGTGAGTGAGTGAGTGAGTGAGTGAGTGAGCGAGTGAGCGAGCGAGTGAGTGAATGAGTGAGTGAGTGATTGAGTGAGTGAGCGAGCAAACGAGTGAGTGAGTGAGTGAGTGAGTGAGTGAGTGAGTGAGTGAGCAGTACGCCAACAGAGTGCCGCTGGAGTACAAGTACACGATGTCCACTATATTTATATATGAAAAAAACTCTTAGAAGAGAACACATCAGGCATATGCATCACAATCTGTTATGGTCCGGTTCCTTGTGCCACGGTGATGGTCCAAGGTAGAACCAATAAAGAAGAACTCGAACACGGATATGGAATAACACAGATATATTACAAACAGGAATATATACAGAGAAGTAGAAAGTGTTAGTATGAACAATCAGGTTTAGTAGAGAGAACAATGTAGTCTCGACTAGTATCACTATTCCAATGTCTTGCAGTAATTGTCTGAACGCGACTCTGTTTCGGACTGCCTCTGACTCGACTGACTGACTCGCTCGCTCTGACTGACTGACAGACTCCTGTCGGACTTCTGACTCCAGACTTCAGACTGAATAGTATTTAGTCACCCCCACCCACGAGGGAATCATGTGGCACAAGGCCGGTTTAACGTGGGATCTCCGAGCCCGTGAGCTCGGCCAAAAATATGCCCTTTGAACCCGTATAAACGGGTTCAGGGTCGGTTTACCTCCCCGAAAGAGACTCCGCCCTTCGGCGTAGCCTCGTTCGGGTTCCTCCCCGCCCGAAGGCAGAGAGTTCAACCGATCAGCCGGTCGCCCGACTTCAAACGGAACTCTCTGCTTCCTCTTGAGGCGCAGTATTTATTACGTATGGAATAGTCCATTATGTTATTATGGATAAGGTCCCATAACACAGTCAAATACGTAGGATATGGCGAGTTGTTTTGAAAGGATGATCACATAACCTTGCGGGTGAGGCCCAGTTAGAAATACCATAGCCCCGTCAGATTGAGGCTTTCATATGGGTGCCATGAATGGCGCCAAATCCGGTTAGAAATCTCTAAACTGTCAGCTGTATACGACCGCTTCGTAAGATCAATGGTGAAAAAAGGCTTTGAGCGTGTAAATCCTGAGGATCTTGGCAAAGATCAACCTTCTTCAAACCTTGTGGACTGGTGCAATACAATCCCAAAGAACTGTATTAAATAACAGAAACCACATCACTTGGGGACTATCAGCAGCAAGCAACAACTAAAATGGATAGCACATGTAACTCAAAGAGAAAATAATGATATTAATCAAGATGTTAACATTCCACGCCACCTGAAATAGAAGGTTCGGTAGGAAACCCTTCAATACTGGAAAGAGCTATAACAGCTACTGGACTTGAGAAACCTGTTTTCCGAAAAAATGTTTTAAGAAAAATATTTTATAAATTTCAAACGAAAACACTACTGCCTGTTTAGTCAATGAATGTCAAATGTTTAGTAAATCTTTATCTAATATTTTTTTTAACATTTTTAAATTTAAAATAAATAGAAACATAAAAAGTTAAAATAATTTAATATTAATTTCCAACAAAGCAAAAGTTTGTTTAAAAAACAGCAAAAATAATATTTTCATTGATTGATTTGTTTTCTACGGTTTATCAACCTTTTGCAGGTTATTTAAAGCCATAAAATATTTTAGATTGTAAGAATTTGTTTGAGATAAGAGTTTTAGTGATACAAGTCCTACTAATTAACCCATATATATAGGGAGACGATGTGGATTCATACCTTCCCAAGTGTATTTGGGCGTAAGTGAATAAAATGAACCCAACCGGAATTCAAACTCGGCTCTTCGATTTCCAATATCGAGACGTTATCTATTTCAAAACACATCCACGCTTACAACACTTGGTATTCTTCAAGCGGTCACCTATCTCGTGAAATTAAAAAAAAAACAAAATATATATATATATACAGCTGTTAGGGGTGCTGCAAACTTACCGTTCTGTTTTACTTACCAACAAAATAAAAACAATGGTTAAACATGAGATTTTTAATGGCTTCTTAACCAGTTAACACTTCTGCTGCTAACTTCGGAGATCTTCGTTTTTCTTATCTTGCTCCAGCTGGCTAAGTACGGA
The DNA here is from genome assembly GCA_903632075.3 of Acanthosepion pharaonis. Taxonomy (NCBI): domain Eukaryota; kingdom Metazoa; phylum Mollusca; class Cephalopoda; order Sepiida; family Sepiidae; genus Acanthosepion; species Acanthosepion pharaonis. Next base: position 2,758,693 of record CAHIKZ030000224.1, read on the forward strand.
AACCTACGTTTTTTTTTTCTTGTTTTTTTTTTTGCATACCGCTGGTATGAGTGTCCCGTTGCGCCATCTATCGTAAAATCACAAAGGACAATGCTTCAAAAGATATCATGTGTATACCCATTACTGATCTGGGAAGTCATTCCCAGGTATATCCATGAAAATGGAAGGCTGTAAAACACACTGGTGCCAGTTTTCTGTGTAATAAAATATGTAGGTTGAAATTTGGCATTTTCTTTAAAAATGGCTGGCCGGATGGGGGCAGCACTGGGCAAATGAGTAGCAGTGAGAGTGTTGAAATAACTGTTCAGCGCCGCCTTGTACGATAATAGTGATGATCATGATGATGATCATGATCATGATGATTTTGACGACAACAGCATCACCAACAGGATGAAATAATAAAAAAATAATAGTAATAGTAGTAGTATTAGTAGAAGGAGTAGTAGTTATAATCGCTTTCTTCATAGGCAATTATGTCAGCTTCTTTTCCGGTTTTGATGATTAATATATTACAACTCGAGATTATTGAATGCCTTCAATAATCTCAAGTTGTAATTATTTTCCTTACTCATTTCACCCCAAGCAAGGCAATAATGCCACGGAGGCGCAAGAGGTTAGTGAGTGTGAAAGAATATGAGAAAAAGAAAAACATTATTACGGAGCGAGAGGAACAAAACGAACAGGAACTAAAAAGACAGAAGATAACGACATTGCATTTCAATTTCTGAAGATCAAAGTTGACTGAAGACCAAGAAACCGGAAGTGAGTTCCACACAATAGAAGTGCGAGAAAAGGAACTGTTAGCATAGAACTTACGGTTGCAGCTAGCTATTTCAACTGTAAAAGGATGAGATCTTGCCGCCAATCTAATACCGCGTTTAAATTAATAGTCTCGGTACCATAGTGCGAAGTTCAATTACCGTGAAATTATTTACAGAAAAGTCACAGAGAAGCTACATTACGGCGGCGGGGAAATATTTGAAACCGAGATGCCAGGTCAAGACCAATGAACATTGCAGATTTTTTTATTGGTTTTATCAAGGACTTCCAAATATATAACAGGAGCGCCAGACCATATGTGGCAGCAATATTCAAAGCATAGACAAACGTAGGATAGATTCGGGCGAGAAAAATTGTCTGGCACGACACAGTGAACCAATATTCCTAGCAGTAGATCTAGCAATGGATTCAATATAGTCTTTCCACTTCATGTCAGCGGAAAACGTTAAGCCGAGAAGGCGCAATGAGTCAGTCTCCTTGAGGTTAGCATCATCCATGCTAATGGAAGGTAGAAAGGGTTCTCTCAGACGATTACTAGAGCACACTTTCATGCAATGATTATTATCAATAACAGAGAAAAATGTGTCGGGTCCAACGGCGACATCAACTACCAACTATAATTAAGTTACAAACTAGGAAAGAAATCCGTATCTTGACCAGATGCATTTAACACTCAATATGTGCATTTTAAAACCACCCGTCTGAACAGTGGGGTTGATAAGTGAAGTGTTCCTTTGGCTTTCATTCCTGGATAGGAGGACAATCGATTTCATTTGATCGATACATTTTCTACGGCGTTTTATTTTTTGATTAATTTTGATTTCATTTTGATTTATTTTTATTTTTTAATTCTTTAATTTTGATTTCATTTTGATTTATTTTTATTTTTAAATTTTGATTTCATTTTGATTTATTTTTTATTTTTAAATTTTGATTTAATTTTAATTTAATTTTATTTCTATTTTTTATTTTTAATTTTGATTTAATTTTGATTTAATTTAATTTTATTTTTTAATTCTTTAATTTTGATTTATTCTTATTTTTTATTTTTTAATTTTGATTTATTTTTTATTTTTTTAAATTTTGATTTAATTTTGATTTAATTTAATTTTTTTTTTTTAATTCTTTAATTTTGATTTATTCTTATTTTTATTTTTTAATTTTGATTTATTTTTTTATTTTTTAAATTTTGATTTAATTTTGATTTATTTTTATTTTTTAATTTTGAGTTATTTTATTTGTATTTTTTTAATTTTGATTTAATTTTATTTTTATTTGTATTTTTTTAATTTTGAGTTATTTTATTTTTATTTTCTTATTTTTTTTTTTTTGAGAGAGAGAGAGAGACAAAATAATGATTTTCGGATATGCTTTACTAATTAACACATAGCTATCGGAGAGGAGAGGTTGTTTCATAAATTTCCCAAGGGTATTTGTGCGTAAGTGAATGCAACGAACCCAACAGGAATTGAAACTCCGCTCTCTGGATTAACAATTTCGAGACATTATCCATTAAACTACCCGCAAATCCAAGCTTAGAGCATCTGGTAATCCCAAGCGGTCATCTAGGTACTAACTAGACACAGTGAAGCTTAACTGGATCGAACGGGATAGCCCATTATTCCAACCACACATCCAAGCTAAGTGCACCTTGTATCCCCAAGCGGTCGCCCATCGAGGTATTGACTTAAGGTATTGTTGCTTAACTTCGGTGATTGTACGAGAACCGGTGTTTCCCGTGATATGACCGTAAGCCAATTATTCTAACCGCACATTCAAACTTACAGCAACTTGTAATCTCAATCAGTCACCCACCAGAGTACTGACCAGGCCCGACGTTGCTTAACTACGGTGATTCTACGGGAACCGATGCTTCAATGTGATATGGCCGTAATTCCAACCACACAATCAAGCTTACAGCACCAGGTATTCTCAAGCGGTTACCCATCTAGCTACTGACCAGGCAGCATGCGGCTTAACTTCAATGCTCGTAGAAGAACCGGTGTTACAACGTGATATGGCCATAAGCCCATTATTCTAATCACACAACCACGCCTACAGCACCTGCTATTCCTAAGCGGTCACCCATCTTCTTGTTGCTTAACATCGGCGAATTTACATTTTTCTTATTTAGATCAAATTTTCTCTTCCGTATTTTTTTTTTTTTTTCATTTTTTTCGCCCGAGTCTCTAAACTAGTCGAGAAAGTTACAATAGCTTTCAAATATAAAATAAGCTAGGACAAATGGAGACAATGGACATTGGGAAGATTTTACAGCGCCATTCTTCTAGAGGGGAATGATCTGGTTGATTCTAAAATCAGCTTGAAAACTACTGGATATAGACATCTGAGTTCTAACATTGATCAATACTGTCAACGAGAAATACAACCAACTCAAACACAAGGCAGGTTGAATATATCTAATGCTTAGCTTAGTATCCGATGATTATGCGAAACGAATTCATCTCTTTTGTCATGACCTGAGGGAGAAGATTTCTAGCAACGGTTCCAGGAAATGGTTATCTTTACTGAACAGATCGATAATTAATCAAAATCTGTTTGTTATTTGTCTGAGATCATGATATTTCAAAAGCCTTTGAACGTTTAAATTGATCTTCACGCATCAGGAAATACCTTTAGTTACTCGCTTTAGAATTAGGGAGATACGTAAATGATATAAGATTTGCAGAATTAGTTTGACCATTTCGTATAATAAAATTTGATATTTAAGATTCTGGATCGATTGAAGTTGAGGATAATCAATAGAGAGAAACCTATAAATTCATTTGGAAGCAATAAAAATATGAGTGGAGTTTCCTAAGAAAGTGCCATTATTTTTGTAAATATTTTTTATCTCTTTGCCGAACATGGGAGACTTTAGCTGTACTGACAAATCTGAAATACCAGCTTTCTGCATGAAAATAAATGCCTATAAATCAAAAACACATAGATGTATCTGTACAATTTAAACATCTAAATATGTATATATACATACATATCTATCTATCTATCTATCTATTTATCTATCTATCTATCTATCTATCTGTTTAAATGATAAAAACAAAAGAAGAAAATATTATTTCTGGAAGATATCGTTTTCAAGATAAATAGAGTTTGTAATTATGTGGTGAATAACATGAACACTAATAGTAATAAATAAAATTATGAAAAAGAGTAAATTTTCTTAAGTAGTATCTACTTAACGCACACATACATATAAACACACATACGCCTTCCCCCATATATATATACAGAGGGAAGATAGAGAGAGTAAACAAATAAAAGTAAAATATTTGTTTGCTATAACACTTTAGTTAAAATGGCAACTTAGGTACGCTATATTTATGGGTAAAAATGTTCAATATCAGAGACAGAGCGTATGTACAGTTTAAACCGCGGTCAGCACCGGTGGCGACAGCCTGTTTATGATCGAACGTAATCTTCAGACATGTCATGGCTTGATATATATATATATATATATATATATATATATATATATATATATATATATATATATATATATATATATATATATATATATATATATATATATATATATATATATCAAGCCATGACACACACACACATACACACACACACACACATATATATATATATATATATATATGATAAAGTATAATTTTAACTTATGGTATATTTATGGCTTAAAGTGTTTCAAAATCAGGGACAGAGTGAATGTTCATGTAAAAGTGGACAGTGATTCAACACACAGAGACGACATAAACACAATCGTCGGGCGATATATATATATATATATATATATATATAGATATATATATATATATATATATATATATATATATATATATATATATATATATATATATATATATATATATATATATATATATATATATATATATATATATATATATATATCAATTGTGGGGAAGCAATCCCCCCTTTTATTTAAGTTTCTTTAAAGACAGCTGACAAGGTACTATGATTAAGCTTTTTATTTCATTTTTCTTGTGGTATTTTCGGGACCCAAAATGTGTAAAACTAGCACAAGTTTTGCATATCTGAGCGCATTCGGCTACATTTTAGTCATTTTTATTTTAGATATAAATATATATGTGTATTTGGGGCGAATGAATAACATGCGGAAAAATTCTATACGTCGAGGGACCTTTTGTAAGAGGACTTTTGTCAAATCGTTGAAATTCATAATTATTTATTGGTAATATTCGTTTGTCCTTCATTTTATTAACCAATTAATATATATATATATATATATATATATATATATATATATATATATATATATAATGTGATCGAAAATGAAATATAAATTCTAACGTTCACAGCATCATTTCGAAAGAGGGCTGAATACCGATATTAGAACAATTATTATTTATTATAATTTTATAATTATTTAATATTTTTTAATATATATATATATATATATATATAAAAAAAATCTGAGTAAAAATGTCCAATATCTGAGATAGATCGTATTTAAATGTAAGTAGCGTGGACGGAGATTTCAACATCGAATGCCGATAGTATATTTCATACTTGATCACCATCCCTGGTCCATGTATATATATATATATATATATATATATATATATATATATATATATATATATATATATATATATATATATATATATATATATATATATATATATATATATGAGTGTGTGTGTGTGTATGAGTGTGTATTGCACTTAATCTAACACTCCTTCATTAAATTATATACATTGCGCATCCATTTTTTAAAAGTAGAATTCAGCTAATAACAGTTTAGTTGTTTGATGAGGATTAACTAAATACAAAATACAAACCAAGGAAAATACAGAAACACTTGCGCGCGCACACACATGCAGAGGCAGACGTGCTATTGGTGCGAGATGAGAACGATTTAGCAGCCCCTCGCATATATATATATATATATATATATATATGTACGTATGTAAATAAGTGGACATTACGGTTCACACCCAGCGGCGACAGTCTGTTCCATGCTTGAACGCAATCTTCAGGCGAAATGCTTTGGGTATTGGCTCGACTGTTTATATATGCTATAAAATAGTGCATTATGGGTAGAAGATCTGTTGTCTTAACCTCACGGTTTATGTTTCAAATTATTCTAGAGACTAATAAATAGGAATAATTGTAGACCTAAATGCAGTTACTTGAATCTATTTCATAGTGTTGTTTGTTAACTGTTTTATTATTTATTATTGATTACTTTATTATATTTATTGATTATTATTCTTACATTTACTTCTGGTTATTTGTGCAAGCACATCACACGTGGTCTGAAGATTGAGTTTAGGCATGACACGGACTGTCGCCGCTGGGTATTGAAATCAATGTTCACTTTTATATTTACATACCCTCCGTCCTTGATATTCAGCACTTTAACCTATAAATATAGCATACCTTAGAGTTGTATTCGTATCATATATATATATATATATATATATATATATATATATATATATATATCCCTTTTTTGTCCCCTCAACATATACATATATATATATATATAGAGAGAGAGAGAGACAGACATATAGATAGATTGATAGACAGATAGATATGTATGATTATATGTGTATCCTTGCAATTACGATTTTTTTATTCAAAATTAGATGCAGCAAAGGTTTTATTTTTATATAGCATACCTTAGACCTGTATTCGTATCATATATATATATATATATATAGAGAGAGAGAGAGAGAGAGAGAGTGAGAGAGAGAGTGAGAGAGAGAGATAGATATAAAGAGAAACAGACAAACCGACAGAGACAGGCAGATAGATAGATATATAGATTGATAGACAGTAAGATAGATAGATATGTATGAGTATGTGTGTTCTTGTATTTACGATGTTTTTTAATCAAAATTAGATATAGCAAAGTTTTTATTTTATTACTCTTTAAAACAATGAGGATTTGAGTTAAGTAAAAGTTTATTCCTTCACCTGTTTAAAATTCTGCTAGGTTGACCGATCAGGTTCGAACGTAAACAACTCTCTTAAGTTAATATATACATTTTTAGGCCATATCCCAACTCCAATATTACAGCCAACATATAAGTCAGATATTTCCGACCCCAATTCTCTCTCTATTTCTCTCTCTTTATCATTATATTTCTTTTTCTCTCTCCCTTTGTATTTGTTTCTGTCCGTTTGTTTTTCTCCCTCTCTTTCTGCTGCTGCAACTTAATAAACACCGCCCATAATTTGCGGTGACGAAAAAAATAGCATGTTCCTTTGGTTGTATAAATCTAATTTAGCAATCAGTCTCCCCTTTATTTTTGGCTTCACGGAAAGGGATTTTTCCTCACGCAACCTTTTCGCCTATCCCCCTTTTAATGAAAGTGTTCATAAATTTCGCCCAAGAAAGGAATCCACCTTATCACAACCTCCTTCGATCGAGTTGACGCTCTTTTCTCAAGCCCCTGTTTTTTTTGTTTGTTTTTTTTTTACCTCCATTCTTAAATTTCTTCTTTCATTCCTTTCCAATCCATTCTAAATCCAAGCGTTTGATTTCTCTCGACCATCTTCTCTTAAAGGAAGTGTACCGATCTAAGTACAATTATAATTTGTTAAAGATTTCTGATTTACGTAACGGTTTGAAATTAGTTAATATTTCACTCTGTAGTATATTATTTCTAATATTCGAATATTATCGTCCACTACAATTTTGGACAGTATCTTTTCCTTCTTCCATAATAAATACAAGAACAATAGCGAAGAAAGGAACAAGATTAATACTTCCATCCAGCTAAGGCCTTCAAAACAAAGCAAAAGATATAATATCCACTTATCGATTAAAATTCACTTTCTTTTTATCTCCATGTACAATACTGGAAATATAAATAGAAAAAACGTGGGACTTGAATGAGTGATAGACAAAAAGGATGAGAAAGAAAGAAAGAATCGAGTTAGATATAAATAAATTTTAAACAGTGGAATTCAAAAGCCATATTAAATGTCTATGTATATGTCTATGTGTTTATATATATATATATATATATATATATATGCATCCAAGTAATAAAAATAAAAGTTCAAATCTTATCCCCTACCTTTTTCTTGAATTTTCGAGATATGTGTGTGTGTGTGTGTGTGTGTGTGCGTGTGTGTGTTTGAAAAAGCTAAAAAATTACCGAGACAAAAAAAAAATGGATACATAAAAAGTATTTAATATAGTTGTCAGATAAATGAATATCCAAATCAAGTTAATACAATAAAAATATCGAAAACAAGGTATGAGGAAGGATAAAGAGCTTTATTATTATTATTATTATCATGATTATTATTATTATTATTATATATATATATATATATATATATATATATATATATATATATATAATAATTAAATAAAAAAAAGTTAAAAAATACTTTCTTTTGACTTTCACAAAAATAATCCGCTGATCAGGCCTTAGATAAATCAATTGAATTTCTTAACAAATTCATTCCTTTAAAGAAAATTTAATATTTTCTCATCCCCTATTCATTTCTTCGATACTTAAAGTCAAGTGACAATTTTTTTTTTTTTAATATAATTTATTTAAATATCCCTGCTATTAATCATCCATGTCTTAATTTGAGGACTATAATTACGAATATTATTTGCCTTAAAAGCGTTATCCCCAATAACACACTGATCCAGCCATTCTATGTTCCCCGGGAAAAATCATTATATATATATATATATATATATATATATATGATTTTATATATATATATTTATGATTATATATATATATATATATATATGTATATATGTGTGTGAGAGTGTGTGTGAAAGCTAGTCAGGTTTTTCTTTTCGACTTTTCTTCGTTTCGAACTAAACTCACGTATTTTTTAGATTTTTTCTTGACGAATATCGACCGCGATGATTTTTGACTAAAGTAAAACTTTTTGTTCGAAACCACCAAAATTATAGCGGGAAGTATATATATATATATATATATATATATATATATATGTATGTATGTATGTATATGTAGATAGATAGAAGTAAAGGATTTTTATTTAATAATCCGT
>CAHIKZ030000224.1:2772500-2775000 GCA_903632075.3 Acanthosepion pharaonis
AGGGTATTATAATTTTATTTTCAATCACTTTGGTATTAATTGTTCACTCAATATAAGGCCCGAGAATCACTCAAGGTAACAGGTTACCAAATAAGTTTGTTGAATGAGCGTAAGTGGAGAAGATTAAGAAGAGAAATTTATGAGGAAATATATTTCGGATAATAACAACGGTTCACGCTAGACTTGAAGAGGTTAAGATGGTAGTGATCGGGGAAGCATCCTCTCGGGATTCTGTTCCATTAAGTAAGGAATTTTGGGGTAAAAACGATGTCCGAATAGAACTTCCTTTTTATTAACGGGATAAGTAAAGAATATAAATGATTCGTCCCAGTGTACAAGACCCGCATTGGCTGTGAAACTCAAAAAAAAACAAAAAAAAAAACTGCCATGCCATGTAGTCTGAGACAAATCATGTACACTCCTTTTGTATTCCGTTAGTAAGGAGGAAGTTCCACTCGGACAGCATTTTCTGAAGAACCTGAATTAAAGTAAACGATCATATATATAAACCTTTGCGTGCACAGTTTCAAAAATACTATATTAAGCACATATCAGTCAGTTATGTGCCATACGTAATACACTCTTCCTGATTTTCCTGCTGTATGTTGCCATTTCTTTCTTAGATAGACTGGTTTCCAACCAAGCCCATAGGACCCAGTCTGTTCTGCTATTCAACCCATAGCCAAGAAAAGAGATGGATTCATACCTTTGCGGGCAGTTTCCAAAATACTATATTGAGCACATATCAGTCAATTATATGCCATACGTGATGTGCTCTTGGTCAATAACGACTCTTTATATTCATAACTTGGAAGATAATTTTCCCGCTGTATTTTGCCATTTCTTTCTTAGATAGACTGGTGGCCAACCAAGGCCATAGGACCCAGTTTGTTCTGCTATTCAACCCATAGCTAAGAAAAAAATAGATTCATGCCTTTCCTAAGGGTATTTGCGCGTAAGTGAATAATAACGAACTCGACTTGAATTCGAACTCGGCTCTTCGTTTTCTCATTCCGAGCTGATATCCATTACGACACGACGCAGATCTTCTAAGACGCTTTAGACATGAAAATAGAAAGGGGCGTAAGACAAGAGTGTTTCTTCTGACCGGATGTATTCAGTCTTTACAAGGCGATTCTTAGAAAACTAGAAGTTCAACCAGGATTTATTATTGACGAATACAATGTTAGCAACCAAATAGCATGAGTGCAAGTTTGTGAAACCACGCTTAGCTGTGAGGTAAAACTACGCACGCACACAAACACACACACACGCATTCGCTAGACTAAAACTTCCTGACAAGTGGACTGAATAATTATAATGTTCGATTAAGAAATTCGAGAGTTGTGGTGCTGAGTATAAAATCAATCAGCTAAGTGATAACTTTTATAATTGTATAAATATATATATATATATATATATATATATATATATATATATATATATATATATATATATATATATATAGAGAGAGAGAGAGAGAGAGAGAGAGAGAGAGAGAGAGAGATAGGAGGCAGGTGGGGTAATGGATAGCGGCTTGGATTGAGGAATCGGAGAGCCGAGTTCGAATTCTAGTCGAATCCATTACATTCTCTTACGTGCTAATACCCTTGTGAATCCTCTCCTTCTCCCCTCCAGCTATGGGTAAATAGCAGGAAAGACTGGGTTCTATAGCCCTGGATGGCAACTGGTCAAGGAGAAGGACAACTCTGAATTCAAAACCTGCAGAGGGTCGTTTGGGGACCTTGTGGTGCGGAGTGTACCAAGTCTCTGTATCCGGCCCTTCAAAAGTGTGGATGGTCCTGCACGAAACCTTCACCACTATAATCAAATCTCATGTGCTGTTGTCGGGCTGTCGGTTTTAGAACTGATCTGCTTGACCCTCATACGTCGAATTCGACGTCGAGTATATATATATATATATATATATATATATATATATATATATATATATATCGTGTATTTATTTCATTAAAGACGACAATGATTGCGATTATGTTTTTTATTTCATTTTTCTGGTGTACAAGCAAATGTTTTCTTTTCTGGACACTTAGCATGGAGAAACTTTCCAAATGTTCTGTAATTCTGAAAGCTTTCGGCTATACTTTTAGCCATTATCGAGTATGATTTTATTTTTGCTTTTTACCTCAGTGTATTGCTTGCGTTTATGTTTACAGAATTATAGGGATGTTTTATTTTCCGAACACAGCTAGCACATTGTGGTCGTGTTCGTAATTAATATGCAAATGATACAACAGATACAGAAAGAAAACTGCAGACGCTAGGAGACAGGTTATTAAAGGAAAGTGAGAAGAAAGGACTAAGCATCATCTGTAAGGAGACAGAATGTATGGTTGTCAGCAAGATGAACAGCTCAAAATCCAAACTATGAGGCAACAGAAATGTGGTTCTACAGAAAGATGCCCAGAATAACATGGACTGAACATGTGAGTAACGAGGAAGTTTTAGAAAAGATGACAACAAAAGGGACACTTATTAC
>CAHIKZ030000224.1:2785000-2795000 GCA_903632075.3 Acanthosepion pharaonis
AAAAAAATAATTTTTGTATATAGATTTAATGATCGCTCAATAGATAGATAGATAGATAGATAGATAGATAGTAAGGAAGTAATGCATGCGTATATTTCATCTTATTGTAGTTTTAATCAAAATTTGTTAATGGTTAATTGATTTAAATCTGATTTAAATATATATAAATGGAACAACATACATTTTAGATTTGCTTTAGAAAACATTAAATGTAAGATTTTGAAATATTATTAATTTATTCTTTTTTTCCTTTCATTTTATTTCTGTTGCATCATATCGTAAATTCCAAGCGTCCAAATTCTACGGTCTTTAAGTCAGGTCGGCTGTCTGGATCGGATATAAAGGCTCCTAGCAAGAATACAAAAGTTGCTTTAAAAAGCAACAGAAATAAAATCAAAGAAAAGCGAGTTAAAATATTAATATTACATAACGCTTACATCAATCTTAAATCAGATTTCAAATTTTAAATAAATATTTACATATGTGGACCCTGATTAACATACGTACCTCCCCTCCCCTCATCGACAATTTCTTAAGTAAATTAAATACAGTTTTTTTTTCTTTAGTAATTTGCATTGTGTTTCGAGATTTATTCGTGTGTGTTTGAAAGGAGGAGGGTACGCACTGAGAAAAATCCCCTACAACAATTATTACCCCTCTTGTATGAAGCGCCCAAGTGTACACACTCATAAACGTTTATACATGAAAGCATTTACACTTTATAGTGGAAATTATATGAGCGGGTGTTAGAAAGTTCTCGGCCCCACCAATTTTCCCCAAAATCCAACCAAATAACCAAACATTAAATTTTTGAAAGGATGATTTTCTTAGTCTGGCTGAGAACTTTTCAGCATCCCATCGTGTGTACATGAATGCACATAATATATATTGAAGCATTTATTGAATTAACAATTGTGTTGTTATTACAGTCTGTAAGTGCATCTGTACGTGCGTGTACCCACAGGGTGTACGCTATTGTGTGTTAAGGTGTGTGACAATAATAAGGGTGATATTGTCTGTCCACATTTTATATTTTGCTTTCTTTTTTTCATACTTGTTTGGCTAAACAATATTATCCGCATCTCCTCCTCTTCCTACTCCTCTACCCCACCTCCCCCCTTATTATTTTCTCTTACATCCTCTCATTCCCTCCTATTATTTTCCTCTTTTCTTCCTTCTCCTTCCTCTAAAGAATTATCTGCTTCTTCTTTTTCTTCTTGCATTCATTTTTGAGTTACTCTTTTTCTTCCTCTTCTATTCATTTTTAGTCTTTCTTTTTCTTCTTCTTTTTGCATTCATTTTTAGTCTCTCTTTTTCATCTTCTTTTTGCATTCCTTTTTAGTCTCTCTTTTTCATCTTCTTTTTGCATTCATTTTCAGTCTCTCTTTTTCATCTTCTTTTTGCATTCCTTTTTAGTCTCTCTTTTTCTTCTTTTTGCATTCCTTTTTAGTCTCTCTTTTTCTTCTTCTTTTTGCATTCATTTTTAGTCTCTCTTTTTCTTCTTCTTTTTGCATTCCTTTTAGTCTCTCTTTTTTCTTCTTCTTTTGCATTCATTTTTAGTCTCTTTTTTTTTTTTTTGCATTCATTTTTAGTCTCTCTTTTTCTTCTTATTGCATTCCTTTTTAGTCTTTCTTTTTCTTCTTCTTTTTGCATTCATTTTTAGTCTCTCTTTTTCATCTTTTTTTTGCATTCCTTTTTAGTCTCTCTTTTTCTTCTTCTTTTTGCATTCCTTTTTAGTCTCTCTTTTTCTTCTTCTTTTTGCATCCATTTTTAGTCTCTCTTTTTCTTCTTTTTGCATTCATTTTTAGTCTCTCTTTTTCATCTTCTTTTTGCATTCATTTTTAGTCTCTCTTTTTCTTCTTTTTGCATTCATTTTTAGTCTCTCTTTTTCTTCTTTTTGCATTCATTTTTAGTCTCTCTTTTCATCTTTTTGCATTCATTTTCAGTCTCTCTTTTTCTTCTTTTTGCATTCATTTTTACTCTCTCTCTTTCCTCTTTTTGCATTCATTTTTAGTTTCCCTTTTTCTTCTTTTTGCATTCATTTTTAGTCTCTCTTTTTCATCTTCTCGCTTTCATATTAGTCTCTCTTTCTTGTATTCATTTCTTATTGCATTGACTTTTAGTTTCCTCTTTTCATTTTGTATTCATTTTTCTCTCTCTTTTTCTTGCATCCATTTTTAGTCTCTCTTTTTCTTCTTCTTGCATTCACTTTTAGTCTCACTCTTTCTTTTTTGCATTTATTCTCTTTCTCGAAACTTTGGCTTTTATATTTACTCTAAGACATTTATACCTATACACCCCCTATTTTAGTTTTTAGTGGGCCTCATATTTCATACAGTTCACCTCGTCTTCCCTCTCTTCTAACCCATACCACTCCAGTATACTTTACTCACACAATTACAATCCACCAAAACAAGTCGACAATCATTATTTCACACTTACATACACACAAATTACTCTTTTTGCTTTATCTCATCGAAAGTGCTCCCACCACTTTTTGAACGATTCTATAATTAAAAACTTAGGGGCGTGGCCAAAGACAGACCGATCGGCACGCTGCGATTGGTTCAAAGTAGACTCCAATGATGAGCTCCCTCATCCCACGTGACGGACAAGAGTCTTATTGATGTGTTAGCCTGTGAATGGGTCAAATCATTCTCACAGGCGACTTTTCGTTCACGTCTAGTTAGGTTGTTTCTTTCTACAGACATTGCTCTCTTCCTTTCATTCTTTCTTTCTTTCTTTCTCTTTCATTTCTTTTTCTTACCTTTTGTTGTTGTTGTTGTTGTTGTTTTTGTTTAATGATGATGATGCCTCGATGTTTCCTCTTCAATTTCTTCCCGCTTGCAGAGTCGTTGCCGTGTTGTTTCGATGTTTTGTCCTTCTCTCTCTAACTTTCAACTTTGGCTTCCCGTTTCTCTCTACGAGAGTACGCGTGACGTGGGTGCATTTTTTCGAACGTGTGAAACCTCTATCTCATACCATCAGTCATTATAACAACAATCATAACTACTACTACTACTACTACTACTACTACTTGTACTTGTACTTTCAACAACACCAACGCCACCACTTCTAGCGTGACAACTGCGACCCCTACCACAAGAAGTGCTTCTATTACCACCTCGACCACTACTACACCGTGTTTAACTGATTATAATGTCTCCTCCCACCGAAACTTGAAGCGGGTAAACTACAAGCGACTCCCAAGACAACAACCACCACTAGAGACATGGATCCTATCTGACGAAGTCAGCTATATATCAAGCTCCTATCTGCAAGTTTCTTTTTTTGACACCCACGCGCTATAGTTTTTTTGAAAACATTCTTTAGCCAAGATACAATCATCCTCAAAACTCGACAAGGCGCAAAGCATTCACACTCAGCAAGAAAGAGAAAACGTCCAAAAAAAGAAAAAAAAAAAAGAAAAGATAAACAAGGAATCAAGGATATACACAAACTTGCTAATTTTACATTCGTATCCAAAGAGAAAAAAAATCTTATATATATATATAAATATATATCTAAGGATTTATATATTTATATGATGCACAAATTTCATCCACCGTTATGCCTGAGTTGGATTTTCTTTACCGAATGACAGAAATAGGTGAAATATGTATCGTAAGTACATGCATTGTGCACACAAGCCTTAAATCCTATGTTCGTTATATATGAGTATATATGTATATAAGCAAAATTATCGCGTTTATATTTGCGTCAAGAGATGCTTTGCAAAGAAGGCGTGAAATATCCAGGAAGGAAAAAGACAAAATAAAACGCTCAATATCGTTGGTTGGAATATCCCTTTCCCCACGTTTTTTGCAAATGAACAGCTGAAAAAAAAAAATTGACACAAATAAACAGGCACGCAAAACAAAACAAAACAAAAAAAAAAAACAAACAAAAAAAAACACACCAACAGTATAAACAAAGTAAAAACCGGAATTTATTTACAAAACCGTCTTGTAGCATTCAGATTTGTCGCTATTAAGGTTATAATCTTCACTTAACGACACCCATCAAAATAAATTAGCATTAAAATAATAATATTAACAGTTTTATTCAACTTTACCTGTAAAAAATATATATCTATATAAATATATATTTAATTCTTTTCGTATTTAGACAACAGGTAAATTACAGAAAAAAGATCTCTATTGATTGTTTTTAAATCCTCCATATTTTTCTGGCTTGTAAACTTGTCAGCAATAATTTTCTTTCCTTACAGTAAAAAGTATTTTCTTAAAAGATTATTTGTCGAAAATATTGTAAAAAGAAAAAGGGAATAAATAAATGGAATAGCTTTACAATCTGGATATATCTAAAAAGTGTTTCGTAAAAACTGAAAATAAAAAAGTAAATCAAAGTAGGCAAATATTAAAATACTTTAAAAAACAATCGGAATAATATCATAGCAAGATCAACAAAGAACATGGTGGGAAGTTAAACAAATTAAAAATAATATTAAATAAATAAATGTATATATATGTATATACATATATATTTACACATGTAAGAAAAACAAAACATCAGATGTTCGACTAAACAAGTTCTAAAACACAGATGGAACGACGCAAACACACAACGCATACCCAGAAAATGTCAAACGTATATATAAAAAATGCACATTCTCGTATGTAATTTTTTTTCAGCAAGTAAAAGTACCGATAAACAACAACATTAAAATAAACAACGGCGACTATCAACTCAACAATTCTCCCATCCTTTACCAACAGACTAACCAAACTCTTCATAACTACCACCACCACTACCACGATATAGTCAACAACATTTCACTGCCAATAAGCAGCTTGTTTTGTTTGGGATTTTTAAAACCCCTGGCACGACATATTTTCAATGTCGTCTGTTTTCTTGATTTTTTGACAAAAAAAAAAGAAAAAAAAAAAGAAGAAAAACAAAAGAAAAATTTAACGTCTTTATTGAGCCAATTATTTTCCCGTTGGACATTTTCACATTGTTCTTTCTTTAGAATTAATGTTTTCGTGTATCATGAGGTTCGATATGAAGTCGATTTTACCGAAGGAGACAGCAGATGATGTGCCCGACAAGCACCAGGCCTTTCCAAACATCATGCATGTCGGACCCCGCGAACCGGCGCTGAGAATGTCCATGCCTGCGCGGATCACTAGTTTCAGTCCGACTGGCATGCTCCACGGTACGGATGACCGAATGTCGCCTGCCGATCTTCAACAACACCACCATCATCAGCATCTTCATCAACAACAACAACAACATCATAACGTCACCACCACCACCAATAATAATAATAATACTCATCATAATCATCACAATCGACATCACAGTCATTTCCATAGTAAAAATAACAACAAAAATAGCAATAATAACAAGGATTGTCCTGTGGAAAGAACTACGACACCTTCACCTTCTTCTCCACCGCGAAATTTGTCAACGTCGGAGGTTGACAATCTAGATAATGACGATGCTGACGACCCCATAGATGTTGACGGCTTCTGTCCGACTCCCGACTTGAAGCTCGTGTCTTCGGATATTGATTCACCGGCGACAGCGGACCTACCCGGGGTCGGTAGCAACGGGGATCTCTCGGCAGCGACCACGCTCGCCGAAGACGGTGGGGTACCGAACGCTGTCCAGAAAGAAAAACTGGGCAAAGTCCTCCACGACGATATAGACGACATGGACAATGAGGACGACTTGAACGAGAGGCGTTCGTCTAAAACCCCTTCTCCACCGCCTTCGACGACGAAAGGTTCGAATCTCGTGAAACCTCCGTATTCGTATATCGCCCTGATCACCATGGCGATCCTGCAGTCTCCCCGCAAAAGGCTCACGCTGTCAGCCATCTGTGATTTTATTATAAATAGGTTCCAATATTATCGGGAGAAGTTTCCCGCCTGGCAAAACAGTATCCGACACAATCTGTCTTTGAACGATTGCTTCGTAAAAATTCCCCGAGAGCCGGGTAATCCAGGTAAAGGTAATTACTGGACCCTGGATCCGGCTTCAGAAGACATGTTTGACAATGGCAGCTTCCTCCGCCGAAGAAAACGTTACAAGCGACAGACACCGGACGTCCAACAACCGGCGGCATTTATGTCAGGAGGGGACCCGTTCTACCCGCATCACCGATTTCAACCGTACCCGATCATGGGGCTACCGTACCACGCATCACACGTTAGTCCTCATATCCCTCTATTTGCCCACAGTGAAGCCACTCGGACTCCGGCCCTTTTGCCCGTCTCTTTGGGGATGTCGTCTCCGAGCCAGGCAAGCCTAATCAATGCAGCCAAAAACGCCGCAGCGGCGGCAGCCGCCGTCGCCGGCAGCGGCGGTGGAGGCGGCGGCGGCGGCGGTGGGGCTACTAATGGGGGAAGTACAGGGAGCGGAGGGGGAGGCAGTGTAGTGGATATTAAGCCACCTAGTTCTTCGGCTAAGAACGGATTCTCAATTGACAGCATTATCGGTAAGTCATCATCGGAGAACAAAGTGAATTTCGAAACGCCGACAGCTCTGACCTGCTTCAGGGCGGCCGACTTATCTCCGGCCAGTGTACAGATGTCAATGCCCAACGCGGCGCTTCCCTCGTTTAGACCGACGGGGATAGATATGTTTCGGCAGGCCACGAGCGCTTTCAGCACCCCGTTTGCTTTCACGGTAAATCCTCTGGATGTTGACAAATACAGACATTACTTGCAGACGTGTGGGTTAACAAGTTGGCCGCGGTGACATGAATAGACAGTTTAATGCTGAAACATAAGCTTAATAAATTAAAAACAAAATCTTTAATTCAAAAGAAAATCAAATATAATTTAAATGTAATTGAATCTTACGGGCGTTGTCCAATTTAAAACAGACCAACCCACAAATATGTGCTTTCATAACAATATTTCTTCATCACATTACCCCACAACTTTTAAAACAAACAATTCCTTGTAATGTATATATCTTAAAAGTTCCTTCCATTTTTCCACTGTTCTCTCGTGACAAATGACTTTGTTTAAAAAAAAATTCAAATGTGTCAACAAGGAACAGAAATACAAATACACATTCTCTAACTTTCCTTAACACACACATAAGAAAAGCATACACAAAGACACCGATATACGTACATCCGCTAACATCAATTTGTTTGCCATAAAAGGCTTCCACTAAATAAACAAAAAAAGAGAGATATGTGTAAAAATAAGAATGAAATGATTCATTCAAATATTAAGAAAAAAAGAAAGAAGAAAATTTGATACGTCATTTGTCGTACGGTGCAAACGGAGACAATTCCCTTGCAAATCGTTTGACAACAACGGCTATCATAAACAGCAGTTATGAAATTATCTATAACTCTAACTCCATTGGACACATGAAATAAGTACTGATTACAAGGACTGATCTCATTACCTTGTAATAACGACAATAGCTATTATATTAATAATTATAAATACATCGGAAAATATGATGTTGATAATCGTGAAAAGAATTTGGGGACAATAATTGCTGGAAAACATTCCATAGACACAAAATTTTGTGTTTTAAACTTTTTACTCGTTTGTATGAAACGAAAAACCAGGTGAGAAAAGACAATTCAGTAATAATTATGGAAATACTGTTCAAATACAACAACAATACAAAGAACTGCATTACCACAACATATATATATATATATATATATATATATATATATATATATATATATATATATATATCTGTGTGTGTAATAAAAATAATGGAACATTTTGTATTTAATTCCGTTTAAAAAGAATTCAGAGAGATATATTCCACATGCCGACCAAGCTTAAAAAAAAAAATCAAATTTCGGCAGAAAAACTGTTTTAAAAATTAGCAGCTGGCAAGTAATTATACACTAATACATGCATACAACACACACACACACACACACACACACACACACACGCACATATATATATATATATATATATATATATATATATATATATATATATATATATATATATACATATATATATATATACACACACACACACACATATATATGTATATGTATGTATGTATGTGTGCATAGTAAATGTATGTATTCGAAGACAAAAACAGTGTTTACCTGTTCAGAACACTAACTTCCCCCCAAAAAGTTTAAATGAAATACAAAGAAAAAACTGTTCTATAAAATTTGATTTAATGTATGTACAGAACACACACACACACACATATATATATATATATACATACATATATGCATACATACATGTATGTATGTAAGTATAGGCGTCTGTCTGACTCCTATATGCGTGTATGTACAATAATAAGCAAGTATGTGTTTCGTTTGAACACTTGACATTTGTTCTACAGTGCCACGGCCCCAACGTCGGACTCAGCGGTATGTGGATGGACTCAGAACAGGTATGTTGTCACCAAACACACTACCTCCCTCAAAAACAAATTAAAATATTGCTATTTCAGTGAAGAAAAACTTAAGAAGCAAAAAGATCATGAACTTAATATTGTACAAAAAATACCCAAAATTATTTGACCACAAATTTAAAACTTCCAAAAAAAAAAAAAATAAAATAAATCATTCTTCAATCAGACATGACTTACTGCTAAATAAAAAGATGTGAAGTTTTTTTTAATATAAAAATTTGCTTCT
The DNA here is from genome assembly GCA_903632075.3 of Acanthosepion pharaonis. NCBI lineage: Eukaryota > Metazoa > Mollusca > Cephalopoda > Sepiida > Sepiidae > Acanthosepion > Acanthosepion pharaonis. The sequence continues at coordinate 2,793,621 of CAHIKZ030000224.1, forward strand.
TGTTCTTTTTATTCTCTCGCTATTATTATTATTATTAATTTTTTATTCAGGGTGGTGGTCATGAAAATGAAAATATTTTTTGAATTCGTGGGTAAAATTTGATTTGAATGCAAAAAAAGAAAGACGCCATTTGAATAGCATTTTTTAAAAAAAAAAAAGAATGATTTTAGAATAAAACAAAAATATATGTGGGATCGTACAAAAAATACACCGTATCATTGATATACTTTTTGTAATTTGTGTGTGTGTATATATATATATATATATATATATATATATATATATATATATATATATATATATATATATATATATATATATATATATATGTATATATATGTATATGTATATATATATATATATATGTATATATATATATATTATATATGATTATGTATATATGTATAAATATATATATATATATATATATATACATATATAAATGTATGTATGTATGTATAAATTTTGTTTTTCCGTTGACTTGTTAAAGTCCTTACTAAATGAAAAGCTTTACAAATCCATTCATGTAATTTTTAATTAGAAGTATTAAAAACAAAAATAATTTTTTTAATGCAAATTAAAAAACCAAATTACTCATTATTTCAATATCAATTCTTATATTGTAATAATAGTGTTAATATTGACAAATCTATCGCTTTTCTCGAAAGGAAATGACACTTTATTACAAATACAAGCTTTACGTATTACCACTAACATAAATTAATTTTAAAAATAATGAAAAAATGCAAGTAAAAGAAATTTCTGTTTACGACTTTTTCATTTCTGTTTGTCTAGAAAATGCTTTATTATGGCTGGTGTAAGATTAAAAGATCGAGTCTAAAATATATGGATATATAACTTAATTCATAAATGCAAGCAATTCATGCATGTTAAAAGAAAGCGAAGATTAAAACACTTCCTTTTTTTTTAACAATATTCAATTAACAAGTAATGGGAATGATTTCGATATTAATTTACGTCGGAATTATTCACAATTAATTAAATGCTTTATTGTTGTATGTGTTTTTAAATTCTCAAGAGGATTTTTGTTTCCATTCTTCCTTTCTTCCTGTTTTTCTCAAAAATACAATGAACTGAAAAGTTATCCAATTCAAAGTTTTCTTAGTAAATTATTGGAAATAAATCCAAACTTATATTTATAATTAAATGGTCAATTCGACGTGGTGTGAATGGTTAGCAAGCTTGCTTCACTAGATCAGTTACGACTGAGTAGTGAGTTCGATCCTCACTGGGTGCTCCACACTTTCGGCTTTGTACCACATCTAAGCAGCGCTTAGAAAATCACTATATTTATAATTAAATACGATTTGCGTGAATGATCATATCATTACTTTCCTGCCATCAGCATTTACATATATA
>CAHIKZ030000224.1:2800000-2810000 GCA_903632075.3 Acanthosepion pharaonis
ACTAGCGTTTGCCGCTGGTAGCCCGCTGTCAGGCCGCCGGCGTGTTCGCCTCTGCAATGTTACCACTGGCGGACCGCTAGCGGCCCATCTTTGGCCATGACCTGAGGACCTCTGGTCTGCCATCAGCGGACTGCAAGCGGGCCACTTGCGGCTTGCGTGTAGGGACACAATACCTTACCTGAAAATTAGAAAAACATAATAAAAACTTGTTTACAGGGACAGTACGAGGGTTTCGTGAACCCTAAATCTGATACTGCCCCCATTACATCTCAATTTTCATCTGGTAGTATTCATATAAAATACAAATTTTATTGCAACCTAATTATGTACAATAATGGATCATATGCAATATAGGTGAACAATTCAACTAGAAAAACGGAAAACAAATACAATGTATCTAAATAGAAATTAGAGACATGTCATAATAACTATTTAAATCTTATCCTAAGTTAACAATGATTTTCAGTAAGTTTTAATTTTAACGTGAGATTTGTTTTGTTAGAAATTGAATAATTTTAACACATGATGGATAAAAAAATACAGTGAATTTTATGGGGTTTTTTTTCGAGACTTAACATGAGCAAAATAATTCTTTACGACGAAAAGACTCCAGAATGATATCAAATTCGGCGAAAATTTTTCATCCTTAAATAGTCAGTTGTGCTTAGTTTAATTTGTAATCTATATAAATATAGGTAGAAAAAAAAGCAAATGTTGATAAAGTAGCGAGTGTCAAAAAGCATTGCCCGGGGCTTCCAATCAAACTTACACCCCACCACCTCGGGGAGGGGATCGGGGGTAGTACGCTCCGGCCCTGTATATACACACATATCTCAAAATGTTAAATAATATATATATATATATATATATATATATATATATAAGCGTATTATCAGTAGAGAGGTAGATCATTTGTATAACAGTTTTATATTGGATGGGGAAGGAAGAAACGTTTTATAATTGGTAACGCATTAGATAATGCACATTATGCAGCATTGACATCGAATAAGGTCCTTTGTAGACAGAAAATGAAACCCGGTAAATAAAATACTTTGAAACTTGACTGATAAATAAATTGATCAGACTGTACCACGACATTCCTAAACGCACAAACACACACAAACATACGTATATATTTTCAAACTTATAACGTATACATTTTATAAGATAACTACAAAAATTGCAGTTTTGTTTAAACACTGCCGGTGTCTTATCGACTGACATATAGATTGTTTAAATTTGACTATATTTATAGGGATAGATAGAACACATATTTTCTATGAAATTTATCGGACATTCAGGCCGGTAAAGGTAGTTAATATTGCTTATTATAAACAGACAGAGCATTTACTTAAATATTTGTGTCTATAAACATAACGTATAAACAGAAAATATATTAAAATAAGTGACGATCTTAGTCCTTTTCATTATATATATATATATATATATATATATATATATGTGAAAAGTGAATATAAATATAAATAAATATATATATATGTATAATTATTTATATATTATATGCGCGGTACTTATTAGAAAGCGCTCAATATCAGAGATAGAGCTAACATATTTGGTTGGATAGATGTGAGTTTGTGACCCTGGGTTTCACGCTTTAGCGTTTGTCTGACGATCGCTAAAGCGTGAAAACCCAGGTCACAAAATCTATCAACCAATCTATCAATAATATATATATATATATATATATATATATATATATATATATATATATATATATATATATATATATATATGTGTGTGTGTGTGTATATATGTATATGTATATGTATGGATGGATGGATGGATATATATTGTTTAAATTTTAGTATATTTATGGGGAAAGTGTGTGTAAAAACAGTGTAACTACAGACTTGGTGATTGGCAGTTTTACTGTTTAAGCGATCACACACATACACACACACACACATATGTGTGTGTGTATGAGCATGTTGCTATACATGTAGACGAAAGTAAGCATTATTTACAAAAAATATACCTGATATGTTTTTATTTATATTACAAATTTCCTCTTCAAACATAAAAAAATTTGCATATTAGAAACTTATTTGTACTATTTATATTTATTTACTTATATTAGGTACACATATTTACATATTTATTTTCCATATATACTTTTTAATATTTTTCTTTACAAGTCTCATACTGAAAATATACCTCAAATATGTTAATAATAATATATATATATATATATATATATATATATATATATATATATATATATATATATATATATATATCAGTGGAAACTGATGTTTAAACGACGATATTCTGTTTCATGCTTGGACGCAATCTTCAAGCATGAAACAGACTGACGCCGATGGTGTTGACCTGAGTTTCCACTTTTATATTTTTATTTACATATGGTCATTCTTTGATATTGAGAAATTCACCCCAAACTATAACATACCTTAAACTATATTTTATTACACATACTTCTACTATATGTATATATGTATGTATATATAAGTTTTCTATGTTTTTTATATATATATATATATATATATATATATATATATATATATATATATATGTATATATATATATATATATATATATATATATATATATATATATATATATATATATATATATATATAAAAAAATAGACTTTTATTTTTTAATTCGATATTTTATTTCTTCAGACATTATCTTTTGTGGAAGCATGTGTTTGAAAAATGTTCGCTGACCAATAGACCTAATACACAATTTTAAAATAAAATATTATATAACTAAAAGAATGTTTGAAGTAATAAAAACACACACACACACACACACACACACACACACACACACACACACATATATATATATATATATATATATATATATATATATATATAAATAAATTTTTATCTAAGTAAACTTTATGCCTTTTCTCTCGGGTCAGAAAAAGTAATAGCACCAATATATGATAATATTGATGATAATAAATGTATATAATAATATTTTTGGATCATATTTTTCGGCTATTTAATTACATGACAGAATTGTTTTCATGAATCACATGTAATGAATTATTTTCTGCTCTTATAAAATTTCTTAATCCATAATTAAATTCCTTTATGAAAAATAAGAAACAACCACTTTATAAAAACAATGTTGTAATCTTTGTTTTCCATTGTCTAATGATCTCGATGAAGCTTGTTTAAAGTTTGTAATAACCTCCTTACAAAATGTTAAAAAAAAATTAACCATTTTCCTTTTTGTTTGTTTCAAATTGGTTTTGCTGTTAACTTACATTGTTTTGTGGGTAAAAATATTTTCCGAGAGTAAATATTTAAAAAAAAAAAATGCTTTTATTTCATTTTATTATTTTGGAGAGGTTAGACTAGAGTCAATTTTGTTGCTAATTGGTAAAACAAAACATTCATTTCTAATTAGTTCTACATTTGCTAAAAATGTATCCCTGTTTTACGTGATATACTTAATATACTAACGTTCAACTTATTTTGATGTATTCTTTTTACTTTTATGTTTACAATTTTATGCATTCATAGAAAAAGACGTTTATAATAAACTTTTAATCCGATTATCAAAAATCAATGTCTAACCAAACTCAATTTACGTACAATTTGAAATGAACAAATTTCACGGGTTCATATCGTATATGTTTTGAAAGTTAGGTACAAACTTTGGTCGCTAGTGATCATATTTTTATTGTTTTCAATCTCGGACATTCTCTTTTAAAATTAAAACTAATTCGAAAAGAAGCGTTTTCAGAATTTTACTCAGATATAATAATACTATAAGTAATCATACTGAACTTGTTAAAAATTAAATTCTGTTTAAAAACGATGAGATCAATACGAAAATATTTTTTTTCTTTTACTAAAATATGAATTAATTATTTACAATGATGACGGATAAAATGTTTATAAGTCTCAGTAACCAAAAGGAAAAATATACAACTGTATCATTCATTAATTAGCCTTTTGCTACATGCAATTATGTCCTGCTTAATATGTTAGCTAATGTTGTATTAAAGTCATAAGACATTTGTTCACAATATTGCGCAGTGTGCGTGTATGTGGTGGTGGGGGAGTATAAACTAGGCAAGTGCTACATTTACGAAGACAGATCAATAATCAGCGGAATTCGGATCTGAAAGTTTCATTGTATAATGTTCGATCCGTGTTCTCTGTGAAAGTAATGAGCGAGGCGCATTGACAAAGAAAAAGATTATGTTGAAAATTAATTATATATTACGTAATTTTTGGTTGATTTTGTTTTCATCATTAGGCTATATATTTATTGACGATCAAAAATCGATCCAACGTACTGTTTTCTTCTTCTTCTTCTTCTTCTTTTGAAAAATATCGTATATTTTCCCCTTCGGATTAGAACAAAGTAGCTAAAAAATGATAAACCCACTTAGGAAAAGAAAAACAAACCGCAGAGAAAGTACTTTGTCCTTGCAATTTTTTATGATTCGTTAAACTAGTAAATATATATATATATATATATATATATATATATATATATATATATATATATATATATATACTGGGTGTGATGGGTTAAAATTAAAATAACACTGACATATCATTTTAAAAGATATATTTGCCAAAATTTCACAAAAGTATTTTGAAATAGTAAAGAGTGAATTTATACAATAAAATCGTCATTGACTGCAACCACAGCCTCCAGATGACTTCGGAATCTTCTGCAACTCTTCTGGACAGTCTCCTTGTTTAAGTTGGTGAATGCTGCCTTAATCATGGTCTTCCCGTTCATCTCTGGTTTTACAAAGAGTTTTATTTGCGCCCCACACATAATAATCAAGGGGGTTGCAGTCTGGGGTATTAAGTTTCCAGATTTAAGGGGTTATTTAGTCGCAGAAATTGTCTGACTGCCATGACTGGGTTATCCTGCTTGTGTGGCAAACATACAGTCTACCAACAGCCACCCTCTTGACTCAAGCTAGCACTACCTCCTCAGGGTACTTGATGTAAGGCACGATGTTGAGTCTGAGGCTCTGTGGGAAGATGAATGGAGGCATAACATCGCTAGTGATCACTCCAAACATTTTCGTAATCAATATTAGACTCATCTAATTCTTTCCTAATCCTTTGCACTGTCTTCGTATTGTTTGTATACTGTTCCTATTGGAACTTCCGGAATGAATATCAAGAAGTGCAGTATGCCGTTTCCAAATGTCTGGTGGAGTGAATTGCGACATGGTGCTCTTTTTTCTCATAGGCGGTGCCCAACTGACCCTAATATACTGTACAGTCGACAAAATCAAAAACAAACAACGTGCGTAAAATGGCAATAATTTACCATATATATATATATATATATATATATATATATATATATATATATATATATATTTTTAATTTTAACTGTGATTGAAAGATTGAACCTGGCCTGATGATCCCTAATTGTCAGAGTGAAACATGAGGTGCCTGCGTTTCGTTTATCTTATATAATACTCACCGCTTTTAAAGGCCCGGTAGTGTAATGGATTGCAGCTCGGATTGAGGTATGGTAGAGCCGAGTTCGAATTCCAGTTGAGTTCATTAACATTGCAATACCCTTGGGGAAGGTATGAATTCGTCTCTTCTCCCCAGTGTTTACGGTCACATTACGTTGAAACGCTAGTTCTCGTACGATCAACGAAGTTAAGCAATGTTGAAACTGGTCTGTAGGTACAGATGGGTGACTGCTAGAGAATACTAGAAGTGCTGTAAGTTTGCGTGTGCGGGTGGTGTAATTGATAATGGCCCGGAATTGGAAAACAGAGGGCCGAGTTCCAATTCCAGCTGGGTCCGTAATATTCCCTTACGTAAAAGAATTCTTGGGAATGGCATGAATCTCATCTCTCTACAGCTATGGGTTAATTAGTAGAACTTGAAATTGTTTTCTGGCTTTAAATAAGCTGAAAATATTTTTTTCAACCTGAAAAATGTTGATAAGCCGTATAAAACAGATCACACACACACACACACACACACACACACATACATGCATACATACACACACACACACATATATATATATATATATATATATATATATATATATATATATATTCAAGAGGATAGAATCCAGGTAGAACTCAATGTCCAGGACTGAGCAAGAATATAATGTGAAAGGCTCAATCACCTTTTAAAAAACTTTTCAACAAATATATATATATATATATATATATATATATATATATATATATATATATATATGTGTGTGTGTGTCTGTGTCTGTGTTTGTGTGTGTGTGTTATTTTTAAATGGATAATCATATTTGAATAGATGTTCCGTTTATATTTCTTTATTAAACAGTACATTTATTTATTTACATCTACCGGCCTGAATAATCGAGAAATCTTATTAGAAAAATAGGCGCTTCTGGAAGGATTCGAATCTGTATATATATATATATATATATATATATATATATATATATATATATAATTCTAAAATTTACTTTCCTCAATCACCCCCACCCCTGATGATAAGTCATGTGAATCGAAAGCATGGTACAATCCAACATTAATTTTAATCAATTTATACACACATAACAAACCACATTTGATAAAGGATATTGATACACACGAAAAATAATCATCAGATTTAACAGACATAAAATCTGTATTGTTTTTACGAATCCAATATTAAATGTCTACGGCTCTGACGAGCACTTTTCCCTGGTGCCTGGACAACGTGATTTTAAGCGTGCTACTAGATTGGCATCTTAGTCCCATCCTTTTACTGTTGAACAAGTTAAATGTAACTGCCACTTCTACTCCAACAGTTTCTTTTCTCGCACTTCCTGTCTGTGGAACTGCCTTCTTATTTCCTGCTTCCCTGGCAACTACAATCCTCAAAATTTCAAATGCAACGTCAATCGCCATCTTTATCTTCTTCTTGCATACCGTTCAGCTTTTATCTATACCACTCTCTTCTCTCACTTTCACTCTCTGTAACCCTGGCGTACTAATGGATTTCACACCATGATTGAGGTGAAAAGAATATATATATATATATATATATATATATATATATATATATATATATATATATATATATATATATATATATAATCATCCACAGATAGACTGTTTCGCTGTATCACATCAGTGTGTCGAGACATGAGATTGCTTGAAGTCGGGATCGAAACCAGACCGATTTGGCATCAGTCAGAGACTCATACGTTTTAGCTTGTGCAAATGTATATACATACACATTGTATGAATGCTTGAATATATTTTATATTGTGTTTATCTGTAAAATGAATTCAAAATAATTTATCTTAATCGTGATTAAATATAAAAATTAACTATTTCGCTTTCTTCAATTTACAGAATCTTCAATTTAATGTTAAATAATAATTCGATAAAATATCAAACTTTCATATTTATATTTGAGGAAATTTTCCTATATCACTTTGATGTATGTAGGGATACGTGCCCTATGACACCACTTGAAGGGGGTGCCACCTGAAAGGCGTGCCACTGAACAGTCTCTATTAAAGTCAAACAAATCATTTTAATACAAGGAAGATACTTTTTCTCTGAAGTCGGGAGTTTGTTATTAACAGGGGTCAGAAGGGCTAAGGCAGTCAGTATTAAACCATTTATATAAACTAATAGGGCAAAATAGACGGTTTTGCGTTCGTAAAGTAACTGAAAAAATCTTTCGTTGAGTACATTTTTATCTGCGAAAAAACAAAACAAAAAGCACTGCGTAATTGTAATTGTGATACCATCGTTCATTAATTATTTTATATTATTTTAATTTATAGTGTTATAAGACTGACATGTATTTTTGAGCTGTTATTATAGCGAATTATCTACAAGAAGGTGAGTAAAATTCCAGTCCACGCTATAGGTGCTATTTTTCATAGATATATCCTCATAGACAGGTAGGTCAAAGTCAGAAGGGGTTTCTGTTTTAAATTACAATATATAGCATCAAATACAGTATATATATATATATAAATATATATATATATATATATATATATATATATATATACTATATTTGATGCTACGGTATTGTAATTATGTATATATATATATATATATATATATATATATATATAGAGAGAGAGAGAGATATATATATATATATATATATATATATATATATATATATATATATATATATATATATATATATATATATATATTCTTTCTTAGCAATGAACATTCGTTGGTCTTTAACCAAACTTGTATAAATCATGTTGTCAAAATACACTCAGTATATATATATATATATATATAGATAGATAGATAGATAGATGTAAATATTCCCAGATGGAGTGTACCTGTACAAGAGACAAATGAATAAAAAGAGACAAGTGGAAAAACTATACTTAACTAAAGCGTTTTTGTCCTGTGAGGGACTTTATCAAAGCAATGTATAGCTTTCCTCTTCTTTCTTTTATTCATATAATATATACTTATATATATATATATATATATATATATATATATATATATATATATATATATATATATATATATATATATATATATGTGTGTGTGTTTGTGTGATATGAAATATTCGAACAAAGCAAGTAACATGGCATAGGTGAAAGCAACTTAGTTTGTTTTTTTTCTTGTTTACGTTTTGCTCTCTACGAACATTCTCAAAACAGCTGCTGAAAAAATTTTAGGAAAAATATCCGTGAAATAATCAATGATACACATATCCTTATATATAAGTGATATGTTAAATATATCAAAATAAAATACAAATATGAGGATTTGTTATTAAAAAATATTATAAATCAAAGAATGTTGAGAAAAAATAAATCGCCTACATTTAAAGAAAGTGGTGACTATTATTTTCGAATTAACCATGTCAATGGTAATGATTTTTTTTCCTTAGATTTTTTTTCAATTGTTTTAATAATGCTCATTGAGAGCGAAACGTCAACACAAAAGTAAAAAAAAAAAAAATTAAAGATCCGACTAATTTTTACGTATTCCATTTTACACACACATACACTCGCAGAGATACGTACATATGTGTGCGCATATTTGTGTGTGTGAGTACATACGCACACACACATTGCATTGGATTGAGCAGCTCTGTTTTTTGGGGTTTTTTTTTTAAAAATCTTTTAGTATATTTTTTGTAATTTGCGTCTAAGCTGCCGTACATCCAAATCAAATTTGTAAAGAATCTTTCCAAAGTTCATGTTTTTTGTTTGAGTAATGTCCACCAACTCTCGTCATTTTCAAAAACGTTAATATTATGAATTATAATCCAGAAGTATTTTAATTAATTTCATTTTTCGGAAAACGATAATGAATTCTCGTGTTTAAATATATGTAATATATACAGGTGATGGCCATGTTAACTTTTATTGAACAAAAATAGTTTAAGAAAAAAATTTTCACAACAAAACATGATTTTTGTTATTAAAAGACAGGTTCAAAATTCTCCCCTTCAGGTACAATACAACGCTGAACCCTATCAGCAACACTTCTACAAATCATTTCGCAAATTTGTATATTAATTTTCTGAAAATTTATCAGTAATTGTTTTCGGTTTGAGTTTGTAAACAAGATCTTTCAGTCTGTACCACTCAACACGAAAAGTTTGGTGGTGTGAGGTGTGGTGATAGTGATGGCCACTCAATTGCTCCACGCCGTCCCATCCACCTCAGCTCAAAAATAAGATTTAAATTCCCAAACGCGGAAACCATATTTAATCTTAAGCCATCTTAAACTACCGTAATTTATTTTTGAATGTATGTTTTGTGTGTGTGTGTTTATTACTGACTAGTCAGTTATTTTAGTAGTTGTTTAAACGATAGCGTGTAACAGTAGTTGTTTAAACGATAGCGTGTACTTAACACGGTGTTAAGTACACGCTATCGTTTAAACAACTACTAAAAATAACTGACTAGTCAGTAATAAACACACACACACACACAAACATACATTCAAAAATAAATTACGGTAGTTTAAGATGGCTTAAGATTAAATATGGTTTCCGCGTTTGGGAATTTAATGTAAAATATTAGA
>CAHIKZ030000224.1:2815000-2817500 GCA_903632075.3 Acanthosepion pharaonis
ATATATATATATATATATATATATATATATATATATATATATAATAGGCGATATTCAATTTGACGTTTCAAGCGATCATCATACTAAATTATATTTGCATTTATCTGAAGATATATGTGTGTGTGTGTGCGCGGGTGTGAGTGCGTTTGATTTGAGTAAGAAATATAAATCAAATATAGATTAGAACATGAGATAAGTGAAAAATGAAACTTTTATAAGTTTAACATGTTTGCTATTATTTAAGCTTCATCTAAGATAAAATATGGTATTTCATTTTCTGATGAACCTTAAATAGAAACAGGTTAAATTTATAAATGTTTCCTATTTGTCCCCAAATCTATCTATCTATCTATCTATCTATCTATCTATCTATCTATCTATATATATATATATATATATATATATATATAATAGTTTTTTAAGATATGCTATTTTTAAGAAGAAAAGTGCTCTATACCAAGAACAGGGTTTTATGCAAATTAGTACGGACATTGATCCCAAAACACACTCTCTCTCTCTCTCTCTCACTCTCTCTCTCTCACTCTCTATATATATATATATATATATATATATATATATATATATAGATAGATAGATACCAGAACCAGATAGATAGATAGATAGATAGATAGATAGATAGATAGATAGATAGATAGATAGATAGATGAATACCTGAACTAGATAGATAGATAGATGGATAGATAGATAGATACCTGAACTAGATAGATAGATAGATAGATAGATAGATAGATAGATAGATAGATAGATACCTGAACTAGATAGATAGATAGATAGATAGATAGATAGATAGATAGATAGATACCTGAACTAGATAGATAGATAGATAGATAGATAGATAGGATAGATACCTGAACTAGATAGATAGATAGATAGATAGATAGATAGATAGATAGATACCTGAACTAGATAGATAGATAGATAGATAGATAGATAGATACCTGAACTAGATAGATAGATAGATAGATAGATAGATAGATAGATAGATAGATACCTGAACTAGATAGATAGATAGATACCAGAACTAGATAGATAGATAGATACCAGAACTAGATAGATATATATATATAGATAGATACCAGAATTAGATAGATAGATAGATAGATAGATAGATAGATTGTGTAAACAGAGGAATCAATATTGGTAACTATCAGTTTCTCGTTTCATGCGATTTTCAGCCTAAATTAATAATTATAGTTGTCAAGAGATCGCTTGAGGCGTGAAATTGACAATTGCCGTGTTGATTCTTATGTTCACAATGTCTATAACCGCTCTCTCGCCAGTATTGAGGTGACATTCCCTGGAAAGATAGCAAATTTTCAGCAACATACACACACGCGTGTCTGTGTATGTGCGCGTGTGTGCGTGTGCCTGTTTGTGATGTTGTATCAATAGATCCGTAGTTTAAAACGTATTTATTAACTGAATTTTGTCTGGCTAACATTAAGTACGTTGACGGAGAAGGCTAATATATTCGAAAATAAAAAATATATCGCATAAAATAAATACGCTTCTTTTAAAATGTTACATCACAAAGCCACGTAAACAAACTTCTTGATGTATCGCTATATATATATATATATAGTCTTTAAACTTTACTTTTTATGGATACTCATATTCAAGTAGAAGCTCTGTTTCTTAATTCAACATATTTTTATTCAACTTGCTCTAGAATATTCGGGAAAATCTTATCAGAAAAAATATGCGTCCTCCGGCAGGATATCTCTCTCTCTCTCTCTATATATATATATATATATATATATATATATATATATATATATATATATATATATTAAAAAGAAGAGAGAAGGAAACATTTTTGGGTTTGTAATGTGTTTTTTTTTAGATAAAATATTATGTTTTGTTTCCATAAATTTCAAAATTTCTAAATAACTCCATTACAACCAAAAACGTTTGGCACCTCTCTCTCTTCTTTTTAATATACATACTTTTCTCTCGTTGGAAAACCACTACAACTTTCTTTTCTTTTTTATTTATATATATATATATATATATATATATATATATATATATATATATATATATATATATATATATAAAGGGTGTTGAAATTCTCATCCCGACCAACAAGCTAATTTTGCCAATTGTTCATAATGTGGAATACAGTTGAACCGATAACTTTTCAGCACCTAATTTATATATATATGGTTGGATTATGATTAGGCGCTTTCTAATAAGTATGTGCATATAATATATAAATTATTATATATATATATATTTATTCTATTTCTATATATATATACACACACACACACACACACACACACACACACACACACACACACACACACACACACACACACATATATATATATATATATATATATATATATATATATATATATATGTGTGTGTGTGTGTGTGTGTAGTTTAACTGTTGGAATTATTAAGAATATTTATTTCAGTATTCTAATTTTTATTAGTGTTGTTGATTATAATTAATATGTGTACGTATATTACA
>CAHIKZ030000224.1:2827500-2832500 GCA_903632075.3 Acanthosepion pharaonis
TGTTCAGCTGCCTCGTCCTAATATCAAGTATAAGTATAAGTGTCCTTTTTTGTATTAATTTTTTCGTCGTTGCTCACATGTTCCATCCTCAGCATCCTTCTGTTGAACTACATTTTTGTTGCTTCAAGTCTCTTCTTCATCTTTGAAGAGACTGTCAAGTATGTACGAGGACTGATATTACATAACAGTTTAGTACGTTTTTCTTCGTTTCTATGATTTTGTTTTGTGTGTCTTCATACTTTGCTTATCTTTTGGAAGACATAAAGCTATTTTCCAATAGATTTGAATACATACATTAGACGGCTTGCTCTTGGTCTCATGTGACAACAAGTATGCCAAAGTCTCTTCGGAAATGTTGTCGATAGAAGTAACGACATTCTCTCTTATATATTATTTTACGACGGTTACTGTGGGCGCTCCAAGTTCTCCAGTAATGACGGGTAAAATTATTGCCCTCATATTGTATAATATTTATTTAAATAATTTTTCACTCTCTTACTCACACTATTAGGATTATTCATAAGAAAATTAAAAACTTACATACTCTTTTATAGATATACAATATACGCGCAATTCTGTCACAAAAGATAATACATTTACATGCTATCTATCTATCTATCTATCTATCTATCTATCTATCGTCTGTTCATATCTATCAATCTACCTATTTAAGTCTCTTCATAAATATCTATCTATCTATCTATCTATCTATCTATCTATCTATCTATACATACTAAAGATTGTGTTTCATAAAAATAAATAATTAAATAAAATAAAAAAAACGCCGGTTTTAGGCTAGCAACCTTTGTAATTATAATACCCTACATCAAGGGATACATGGCGTTGTAATGTTCGTGAAATTTTGAGTAGGGACAAGGTAAGTGAATATTTAATTCATTTATTGCTATAGAAAATATATATATATATATATATATATATATATATATATATATGTGTGTGTGTGTGTGTGTGTGTGTGTGTGTAGAGAGAGTGAGATAGATAGATAGATAGATAGATTGGGTCGATATATCCATCCACTAACAGTTTTGAGTGAATATTGATCTGAAATCTTTCGATTCATGTGATTGCTGAAGAAGCATTGGGTTAAGTTCAGCGTAAAGAAAGAGATTATGTTGGAACTATGCTTCACACACACACACACACTGTTGGTCAGTTTTAATATTTATAAAGATACATTTAATTTCATTTAGTATTTAATTTAAACTGTTAACCCTCTTTGTAAGTCAATAAACATTAATATTACGTAATTTTAACCCTTCTGTGTGTATTATTGAGGCATGTTTTTATTAAAGGCTACGGAACTTTTTCTCGCAAGTTTCTATATATTTGGGTCTAAGTTGTTGAAAAAAGACCCCAGTCCTTGATTTTTTGCCGAGCGCTTTCGTTTGTCATTTACCGTCATCATGGCTGTATGTTTTGGTTTGAAGAAGGTCGAAGTAGTCTCTACCATTAATAAAAGATTCAAATCCTCTGAAATAAGAAAAATCTTAATCATCAATACCAAAATCCTCTACTAAAACAATTGCAAAAAACGCTTACAAATTCTTGAAGTCTACACAATTAAAAAACAAAAACCCAACATAAATAAAATGGGATTTAATACTGGCAGAAACGCCTTAAACATATTTAACAACTAATCCTCCAAAGAATAAATATCAACTCCCCCTCCCAGTTGCTAATGAACTGATTCAACATCACTGCCCGAATATCCAAAAATATTACTTAAATAAAAATAAAAAGTAAGCTACTTCAAACCAATGGGTACAGCCATGATGACAGTTGGCGACAACCGAAAGCGCTCGACAAAAAAAAAAAACAAAACAAGGAGAAGGGTGTTTTTTCAACGACTTTGATCCAAATATAAAGAAACTTTCGAGAAAGCAAGAAAAAACTGAAAGAAAGATTATGAAACGAAAAAGTTCCGTAGTCTTTAATAACACATGCCTCAATAATGTATATATATATATATGGCAGTGTATATATATATATATATATATATATAAGTTATGAAGAATTTGGTAAACCGAATTGGTAATTCCAAAGAGGATGAAATCCTGAGAGCTCAATGGGAAGAACAGAGCCAATATTTAATGAAAAACAGACCACTTTAAGGTACCATAACAATAATTTATTTCACCAAAATCCTTTTTAAAGGATTTCGGATCATCAGGTAACACTTCCAACAATGAAATGAGAGGA
This sequence comes from Acanthosepion pharaonis, assembly GCA_903632075.3. Lineage (NCBI taxonomy): Eukaryota > Metazoa > Mollusca > Cephalopoda > Sepiida > Sepiidae > Acanthosepion > Acanthosepion pharaonis. Next base: position 2,829,721 of record CAHIKZ030000224.1, read on the forward strand.
AAAATGTGATTAGAAATTTTAAGGCTTATTTAAAGAGATGTAAATTTAACCCTCACTATATTTTTATTGTCTCTTTAACCGCCACCTTCACCCTCCTGTTTAATTACAAAAATTACACTACCCATCAATTTCTAATCAAATTTTCCTCTCATTTCATTGTTGAAGTTTTACCTGATGAACCAAAATCCTTTAAAAAAGGATTTTGGTGAAATAAATTATTATATGATACCTTAAAGTATCTATTTGTTCATTAATTATATATATATATATATATATATATATATATATATATATATATATATATATATGCGTGTGTCGGGGGGATAGTACTCTTTTTAAGTTATGCCATTTTAATAATGTTTTATAGTCTTAAATGAAGAATTTTTTAAATAGTACTAGATATCAGGATATAGCGTATGCAAATATAACAGTGGATATTGAGTTCAAAAACAAAGTGGCGGATGTCTGTTTCATGCCTGAAACAATCTTCTGGGCATAGCGCAGTCTCCAACCAGTTAATGGCCTGAAGGTTACGTTCAAGCAATTAAATTGACTGTCACAACTGAAATTGACGTGAATGATATAGGCGTACATACACACACACACACACACACATATATATATATATATATATATATATATATATATATATATATATATATATGTGTGTGTGTTCATGAGATAATGCTAGATATTAGGACAATATTGGGTGAAAATGTATGACGAGGTGGAAATATATATATATATATATAAAAATTACATATGCGCCTTATACACGGTGCTATAGGTAAATTGTGACGCCATTTTATAATTTTAATTTCACGCATGCGCGTTGTTTGTTTTTGATTTTGTCACCTGCACAGTATAGTAAAGTCAGTTGGGCACCGTCTATGAGAAAAAAGAGCACCATGACGCAATTCACTCCGCCATAAATTTGGAAACGCCATGCTGTACTGCTTGGCGTTCCCATCAGAAGCTTCAATACGAACATGTTTCGGTTACAGTGCAGAGGATTCGGAATGACTTGGATGAGTCTAATGGTGATTACGAAGGTACAGTAGCTTGAAAAACTCACTCTGATCGTTCTGATAAGAAAATAACTCTCGAATTTATTGGTGCAATGCTCAGACTCAATGTCTACACCAAGTGCCATGAGGAGGTAGTTCTGTCCTGGTTCAAGAGGGTGGCTGCTGGAAGACTCTGTATCTGGCAAAAAGACTTTGCACCTTGCCACACAATCATGATAACCCAATCATGGCTTTCAAACAATTTCGGCGACCACGTTGCCCCTTATATCTGGCCGCATAACTCCTCAAATTGCAACCCCCTTGATTATTATTTATGGGGCGTATTTGAGCGAGAGACCAGCAAAACTTCCTGTAACACCAAAGATGAACTGAAGGCAAAGATTATGGCTGCATTCAACAAAGGAGACTATCAAGAAGAGTTGAAGGAGATTCCGAAGTCATCTGGAGGCCGTGATTGAAGCCAATGGTGATTTTATTGAATAAATTTACTCTTTAGTATTTCAAGATAATTTTGTGTAATTTTGGTAAATATATCTGTTTAAATGAGATGTCAGTGTTATTTTCTTTTTTGCGTAATTTAGACGACAATTTATTCATCGCACCCCATATTTATATATATATATATATATATATATATATATATATATATTCAATACGTATTTTGTATCAGTTAAATATGAAATTATTATTCATTCTTTTCAAAAAGGTCAGAAACACGAACTTTTACTGTTTTGGTGCCATTTTAACTCATAAATCTATTATGAAATACACACTATATCTGCTAAAGTTGACTAATTGATAAGATGTTTACTTGGTGTTGTATAGAGAAAGCTAATTTCCAGTATTTTATAACAAATTTCTTTGCTTCCATACTTCATTAGATGATTTCTTTTCCTCAGTCTGCCTCTCAGTTGAGCTCTAAACTTTATTGATTTTTTTACAACGCTTTCACCCTGTCATTTTTTTCCTTTTTATAAGTAATCACTATCTAGCTTGGCTTTTTTCGTTTAGTGCTTTTTTCCCTATGTGATAAAGAGAAAAGCAAGACTTTAAATGTTTCTCGTTTAATATGGAAACAAAAGTGGATCATATATATGTCTTTTAAATTGTTATAAAATCTGCGCAATCAGTTATTACATAAATATTTGAATAAATGAAAACAAGACGTAGCCTGAAAAGGGCGCTGACGTATCAGTCAGATACCCTTTACGAATGACGTAAATTGACGGCAATTCGAAGGAAGAATCCGTCACCTGTGTTTTGTGCTATGATGACAATGCAAAACGGATTTTTGAGAAGAATCACTGTCGAAAGTACAGAAAGCCGTATATAATTATTTAATGAAACGCAGCAATAATTGTTTCCGTGTAAATTACTGATGCGGAGAAAAAGAAAAAGAAAAAAAAATATTTACTTATTATTATTTTTATCAGTTCTTCATTCAAATAAAGGGGAAGAAAAATTCAATAGAATATACAAAAAACTATGAATAGAAAAACACATACACTCACCTCACACAGATGTAGATACGTATGTCTGTATGTACATACATATGCATCTATCTATCGATCGATATATATATATAAATATATATATATATGTATTAATTAATACACACACACACACACACACACACACACATATATATATATATATATATATATATATATATATTAATTTTAGATACGCGTGCTTATGTTTTCGTCGTGCGACCAAGTTTCGCTGGCCGTTTCATTTATTCACTACAAACTA
>CAHIKZ030000224.1:2837500-2860000 GCA_903632075.3 Acanthosepion pharaonis
AGATGCTTTAAACGCCGTTTCATCAATCTCTCCAGGTATATTTCAACAATAACTGCTTCTATATTTTTTTAAAAACAGAAAGAAAACTTTACTCTCGAAAGCAAATCAAAATGATTTAACATTTTTTTTTGATCAGGCCAGATCCTGAATATTGATCGCTCCAAACACTCAAGAGTAAAAAGAGTGTGTGTGTGTGTGTGTGTGTGTGTGTGTGTGTGTGTGTGTGTGTGTGTGTGTGTGTGTATCTGTGTCTGTGTATATGTGTGCGCGTGTGTATGTGTATGCGCACGCGCGTAATATTTTTTACGTCATCACAAGAGTCCACTATATAGAAATTGATGAATTGCTAATATATATTTAGCGAACTCTAGCAGAAATGTTATATATTTATGCTCGAAGTATTGTCATGAAACTTCTCATTACAATTGGCTCCGTAGATAAATAAACTCTTAAGGTAAAAAATCTTATATAGATAATAAAAAAATATTTATTTATTATAATTGTTTTATTTGTAGCAAAGTGACTAATGTTACTATGGTTTAGTTTAATATTAAAAAAGCATGCAAAGCAAGTCTTATATTTTATAAATATAAATAAATATCCCTTTTTTTTTTGACAGCATGTGTAAAACTATTAGTATTACTACTACTAGTACCACTTATAATAACGCGGAAAAGGATTATAAAAAAAAAAACATTTCAATATTATTACCTAATATTGTTATTATTTTTAACAATAATTAATGTTGGTTTACAAACTGGTGGCTTACACTGAGGAATAAGTGACAGCAAGCCTTCTCAATACTCCTGTATTATTCTTAGTATTTTAGCTGCTTGCAATATTGCAATCGCAGTATAGTCCTGACTCGTCCTCTGATTTCAAGATTCCCATAGTTTTTTTTTTTTTTTTGCTAGGCTTTTCTGGACTGCTCTCGGTGCTCCGATAACAACCGGTGCAACTGCCACGTTCATGTTCTTTTATAATAATAATAATAATAATAATAATTATTATTATTATTATTTAATAATATATTATATTATCAACAACTTCGATGCCAATAATAACAATAATAATAATAATAATAATAACATTAATAATAAAGAATGTATTTTGTAAAAAATATGGAAAAGTAATATAAAATATAGTAAGATTTCGACCGAAATATTCAGAAATTTTCAAGTGACAGTCATGCCGATAATCACTAAAGTACTCGAAATGATCTCTTAGACCGTAATTTGAAGACGACAAATATGTAAGAAAAGTGTTTAATAAAGCTATTTAACTGAACATAGAGTAAATAGACAGCGAGAATATAAAGAAAAATGTGGTTTTAATGGTGTCATTTGGTACGCCAACAATAAAATCAAAAGCAATAATAATAATAATAATAATAATAATAATAATAATGATAATAATAATAATAATTTTTTTACAAAAAAATGCTAAGTGGAAAATATCATGCAGCCATTTCTGACCTTACGGTTTTGGTTGGGTTCCTGAAAGAAATGTGCATACTACAGAAATCCAAGGAAATAATAATAATAATAATAATAATAATAATAATAATAAATCGAGATCTCAAAATAGGTGAGGACATCAACAATTTCACTTGTAGTTTAAGCCCTCGGTTTGATTGGAAAATGTTCCGATAGATTAATTGAAGGGATCCCTGGTTGCCCAAGCCTTAAAGAAATACAAAAAAAAAAGAAGTTATTCACAAGTACAGATCACCCCTTACGATGTATATAAAATGCGTGTGCACTTTTTGTTTTTTAAATATTCAGTGGAAAATGCCATGAAGCCATTTCTGACCTTAGGTCTCTGGTTGGGAGCCAGAAAGAAATAACAGAAACAAAAGGAAATAATAATAATAATAATAATAATAATTATAATAATAATAATAATAATAAGTAAAGATAAGATAAGATGTAATATAAATATTTTTTCATACAACATTTGGGATGATAAAACAATTTGGTGTTTTCCAGAAGATTGTCTTTTTTACTTGAGTTTTGTTATTAAAACTGAAATGTAACGGTTATCGGCGTAGAAAATGAAGTGGCCGAACCGAGTTCAAATTCCGATCGATTCTGATCACTTTGCGCTAATGACCTTGGAAAAAGCATCAACTCTTATTCCTCCAGCTATAAGCAAAATAGCAAGTCAGACTGACTCTGTAGCCTTGTTAGGGCAATCAGTCTCAGAGAAGCACAACTCTGAATTCAAAACTATCCGGAGAACGGAATGGATTGCAGTCAGCTTATCTTGCCTTAGACACATTAGTGTTGCTGCAGTTGTAGTACCTGTGGTGTCTTTATGATCCAAATACGTTTAGGGAACATTTATTTTGCCAAAGTTATTCATATTATTCTCTTCTTTATAAAAAGAAAACATACAATCTGAGGTCTAAATATATACTACTACAACTAATTTTTTTTCAAACTATGTCCCATCAAAACATATGCAATCATGAATCACCACAACTTTTTTTGTTGTTGTTATATGGGAATCGCCATGCTGATATGGAAGTGATTTCCCATTGCATTTCCCACGAATTAACATTTAGAATTTTCCTTTCCTGAGATCGATTACCATCCAAGGCCAGAGGAAAAAGTCTTCTCTGCTGTTTAACTCAGCTGGGAGGAGAAAAGACAACGGACCCGAGGCTTTCCCAACGGCTTATGTGTGAAAATAAACGCAACAGGCTCACCAGGAATTTGAATACTGCTCAACAATTACATTTTCCGCGCTGATATCCATTGAACTACACGCAGCAATACTACTACTACTACTACTACTACTACTACTACTACTAATAATAATAATGCTAATAATAATAATAATAATAATGAGTGTGGTTCAAATAACTGGAAAATCCCTTTCAGTAACTAAGACAATCCCTTATTTACTTTAAGGCTCGTGTGGAAGGCATGGGAAACGATTGCCTCAAGCAGTAAACGAATAAAAATAAACAGCATCGCTACTATTACTGCAACTTCTGCTGCTGCTGCTACTACTACTACTACTACTACTACTACTAATAATAATAATAATAATAATAATAATAATAAAATACTGTTCAAATACTTAGAAAAACACTTTCAGTAACTAAAACAATCCATTATTTTTTAAGGCTCAGATGAAAGACGTGGGAAACGATTGTATCAAACAGTAAATGAATAAAAATTAATATCATTAATACTACTACTACTACTACTGCTACTACAACTACTACTAATAATAATTTCAATGACACAAGATTTGGTGAGTATAAAACGTCTGCGCCAATGATTGTACTTCCTATATTCGAGTATTATCGTAGCATCAAACGCATTTCAAGGGACATTTGTTAAAAGTAAGAATCCGAAAAAAGATTGATGCGTAACAAGCCACAAAAAAACATCTTTGTTAGTAAATCATAATAATATACTCCATCCATTTTACTGAAATATGGTGCAAATAATTCATCCCAGACAAGATGACCAAAAATGGTTTACGTCCCCTCATGAAAAAAAAAAAAAAAAAAAAAACGAACACAGACTTTAACTCAACTGAGCACAACGGAAGATTTCCAATTGAGATTTACAGACTTCAAGTCACCTGTCACCCAACGTACCCATAAAACCCAGTCCCATAAGTGTATACTAAGAACCATAGACAAATGTGCACGATATCGTGACAGGTACTGATAGGTAGCAGCGTCTAACTTTGCAGGTGGGGCCTAATTAGAAATACCTTCAGGTTGGTTAACCCAATCCACTCAGACTGTTCTTCTATTGTGTTCCCAAATATCTCGATGTGCTTCCCAAATAACCTTGCCTTCTTCATTCTTCAAACTTTAAAAAAAATTCTCTCAGGATATTTACTTTAGCTCATCTTCATTTACCAAAACGAAACATATGACATGTACACACTTCTCTTCAATTCTTATCAGAAGCCGTGTTTGGTGATTTTTATTGATTGGTTGTGTTTTGGTGAATGAAGATGTTTCTGCCGGGCGATGACGCTCACCAGCAGCTTAGAGACACGGCACTTTACTTAGCACATTAGCCGTTTCAAGTATCGCTGCCACTTCCAGTGATGTGAGGTATCCCCAAAGCGTAAAGTGTGGAATACTTTTTTTTTCTGAGTAGGTCAGTTGGATATCAACCCCAGTGGCGAGAGTTTGGTAAAAAAAAAAAAAAAAAAAAAATGTGTGCAAGTAGGTCAGGGGTACTCATGAGCACAAATTTTTTTAATCTCAGATAACGATGGGTTTCCTTGAAATTTCGTAATGTGTATTAGCATCCTTTTTAATCAATCTGAGTGCTCTTCTTCTTCTTCTTCTTCTTCTTCTTCATCATATTATTATTATTATTATTATTATTATTATTATTATTATTATTATTATTTTCTTTGATTTCTGGCGTTTACACATTTCTTTCCGGGTCCCGCCCAGGGACCTAAGGTTAGAAATGGCGTCATGACACTTTCCACTGACAAAAAAAAAAAAAATTACATAGACAAAGCCCCTCGTAAAGTGTGGGCTGTACTTGTCAGAACATTTTTTTGTATCTCCTTGAGGAATGGACTTCCAGGAATCCCTTCAATTAGTCTACTGCAATCCTCTCCAACCAGTCCTAGGGCTCCAAATACAACAGGGATCAGAGTTATTATTATTATTATTATTATTATTATTATTATTATCTTTCTTTTCTGTTGTATACACATTTCCTTCCGGGCCCTAACCAGAGACCTAAGGTCAGAAATGGCTTCATGACATTTTTACTGATCATTTTTGAAAAAAAAAAAAAAAAAAAACTAACATCACATACATTTTCCATAGATAAAACTCGTTGTAATGTAGGAACTGTACCTGTGAGTATAATTATTTTGTATTTCTTTAAGGCATGGGCTACAAGGAATTCCTTTAATGAGTCTATCAGAAATTTTCCCAATAAATCCGAGGGCTCCAATTACAACTGGAATTATTGATGTCCTCATGTGCCACATTTTTGAGATTTCCACTTGAAGATCCTTGTATTTTGAGAGTTTTTTGAAGCTTTTCAAAGATACATTACAATCTGCAGGGACTGCCTAATCATGATGTCTGGGCGATTACCTTTGATTGTTCTGTCTCTGTGTATCGTAAAGTCCCATAAAATTGTTACAGGTTCGATCTCTGGAAACGGGTCTGGGGGATATTCATACCGGTTTCTTGCAGTTTCTTGCTGTAAAAGTTGCATATTTTCCAGTGCAGATATTGGCCAACTATCAAGCTGAATTTCATATTGTGTTGGTGCCAATGCCACGCAACCTGATACAAGATGGTCAATTGTTTCTGGATATTTATCAGGGGATCTGCATTTCGGGTTAACACAATTTTTCAATATGTGTGCTTGGCAATTTCTAGTCAGCAAGCATTGGTCCTGTGCAGCAAGTATAAAACCATTGATTTCAGCTTTTAATTGCATCAACTTGTTTATTATTATTATTATTATTATTATTGTTGTTGTTGTTGTTGTTGTTGTTGTTGTTGTTCATCTTAAAATAATGAACCATTCTGTCTTGATTGCAAGTCAAAACGGAAGAAAATGTTATACCAGAGACGTTGATTCGTTTTAGTGAAAGAGTAGAGCAGAGTCCAAACAATGGTCCTTAGGTCCTATAGGAGAATTGTCATTTAATTGACAGCACTTTTTTTAGTATATTTGATGTTCCTAGTAAGGGCTATTTTCTGGGCAACTTGTATGTTGATGTTACCTGGGACACTGTTAGTAAAATTGTCCTTCCTTTTCTCACAAGGCCCAGAGCTCCAATTACTATTGGTCGTATCAATCTTCATTCCCCACATCCTGTTAATCTCGATCTCCAGGTCCTTGTATTTGAACAACTTCTCTCAGATGTTACTGCTATTTCAATAAGCATACTCTTCCTGAATTTCATGTCTTTTATGATAATATCAGATCTGTTGGTTTTTATTTCCCTGTCAGTTTGAACTGGCATCTTCCAGAGGATCTTTACTTATTTAGAGGATAAAGGAGGCGTTTAACGTCTGTTTCAGTCAAATAGAAACCTGTGTCGGTTTTGAATCTTTTTATTTGTACCCCCATACTTCTTCGAATAATGACCAGTATTCATATTTATGATTGTTATTGCAATATTTTGCTACATCTACTAAGCTTAAATATTTAGGGGAATTTCCGTGGAACCCGCATGGGCCTTATTCAGTCACTTACTTGATTCCTCATAAAATTAACATAGGAAAACCGTGAATTCTCCATAGGCTCTGCAATTTATTATTATTGGAACCGTAGTAGAACCTTCGTAAACATTATGGGAAGAATACACTGCAAGAGAAGATTTCGTATTTTTGGCAAATTCATACAATTATGTAGTATGGGGCCCCCTCCTCAAATTCCTGTTAATGATGACAATGGATGTAATATCTAACAGCAGTTATTACTGTGTTGATTCTTATTATGGAAGGAATAGTTTGCCCAAGTGCTCACCCGTTCAATCACTTTACTATCAAGTATCGTGACATGCCAGTGACAAGACGTTTTATCAATATTTCAGGTAGAGGAGAGAGAGAGAGAGAGATGTAAATTCTAACCCACTTCTTAGGGTATAAGTACAAAGTGAACACAAACTGCTTCTGCCATAATTCTAATTCCGTTTGACAATTGTGTTTTCGTGAAGCCATTTGTGACCTTAGGTTGTGATCCGAAAGGAAATCTGTATACAACATAAATAAAAGGAAATAATAATAGTAATAATAATAAATATCCAGAAACGATTGATCATCTTGTATCAGGTTGTACGGTGTTGGCACCCACTGAATATAAAACCCGACATGACAGAGTGGGCCAATATCTGCACTGGAAAATCTGCAACTTCTACGGGAAGAAAACTGAAAGAAACTGGTATGAACACCACCCAGACCCGGTTACGGAGATAGGACCTGTTACAATTCTATGGGATTACACAATACACACTGACAGAACAATCAAGGCCAACCTGCCAGATATTGTTATTAAAGACCACAAACAAAAACGGTGCCTCCTTATTGATATGGCAGTCCCTGCTGACTGCAATGTATCTTTGAAGATATTCAAAAAGTTGTCAAAGTACAAGGACCTTGAAATAGAAATCTCGAAAATGTGGCATATGGGAACATCAACAATCCCTGTTGTAGTTGGAGCCCTAGGACTGGTTGGAAAAGATTGCAGTAGACTAATTGAAGGGATTCCTGGAAGTCCATGCCTCAAGGAGATACAAAAAATTGTTCTGACAAGTACAGCCTACACCTTACGAAGGGCTTTATCTATGTAATTTAAATATTTTTTTTTTTTTTTTTTGTCAGTGGAAAGTGTCATGGCGCCATTTCTAACCTGGGCGGGACCCGGAAAGAAATGTGTAAACGCCAGAAATCAAAGAAAATGATAATAATAATAATAACGATGTAAATATCCTCTGGAACATGCCAATTCAAACTGACAGGGAAATAAAAACCAATTGATTTCATATTATCATAAAAGACATGAAATTCAGGAAGTGTATGTTTATTGACATAGCAGTGCCATCTGAGAGAAACACCTCCATGAAAATTATCGAGAAATTGTCCAGATACAAGGACCTGGAAATCGAGATTAACAGGATGTGGGGAATGAAGATTCAGACAACCAATAGACTACCTTCTACGGGAAGGAAACTGAAGAAATTGGTATGAACACCAACCAGTCCTGGTTACGGAGATAGGACCTGTTTCTATTTGATGGGACTACACTATACTCACAGACAGAACTATCAAAGCTAACCGCCCAGACATTGTTATTAGAGACCGCAAACAAAACAAGTGCTTCCTTATTTATATGGCAGTCCCCGCAGACTGCAATGTATCTTTCAAGATCTTCAAAAAGCTATCAAAATACAAGGACCTTGAAATCGAAATCTCAAAAAATGTGGCACATGGGAACATCAACAATTCCACTTGTAGTTGGAGCCCTCGGAATAGTTGGAAAAGAATCCAGTAGATTCATTAACGGAATTCCTGGAAGCCTATACCTTAAAGAAATACAAAAAAAAAATGTTTTCACAAGTACAGCCCACACCTTACGAAGGGCTTTATCTTTTAAAACGTGTTTTTTTTTTTTTGTTTTTTTTTTTTTTTTTTTTTTTTGTTTTTTTAAATTATCAGTAGAAATTGTCATGATGCCATTTCTAAACTTAGGTCTCTGGGCGGGACCCGGAACGCAATGTGTACACACCAGAAATCAAAGGAAATAATAATAATAATAATAATAATAATAATAATAATAATTGCAGTAGACTAATTGAAGGGATTCCTGGAAGTCCATGCCTCAAGGAGATACAAAAAATTGTTCTGACAAGTACAGCCCACACTTTACGAAGGGATTTATCTATGTAATTTTTTTTTTTTTTCTTTTTTTTTTGTCAGTGGAAAATGTCATGATGCCATTTCTAACCTTAGGTCCCTGGGCGGGACCCGGAAAGAAATGTGTAAACGCCAGAAATCAAAGAAAATAATAATAATAATAATAATAATAATAATTGGTATACCTTTAAACTGGGTGTCATGATGAGTATATTGTGCTTCATATATTTGTACACCATCCACACTTTATTGGCGTGATGATATCTCAGTCAATAATACTATTACGATTGTACTTGTCCCATCCTTCTTTAGTTAGCACGACCGTTAAGTCCTGTCAATACCTCATAAATAATGGAAGATTTGATCGCGTGGAGTGTTTCAGTTTCAGAGAGAAAATGAAAGAAATAAAAAGAGGGAGATAAGAGTAGGGAGAGAGAATTGAATTAAACCGATAAGAACAGCGACTACATTTTGATCTTGACTAAAAGGTCGAGAATTGACGGCTACTGTTATAAACGCGCCATTTTTCAGACGCACAGCATGGAACGATGGAAAACGAGTAAGTAAAAAAATCCAGTTACCATAAATAAATGCTGCTGAATTATTTTTTAAATTATTAAGAGAAATGTTTGTAAGACTATACAGAAAAAAAAGAAAGAAAGAAAGAAGCGTTTAACGTCCCCTACTAATACCTCATAAATAATGAACAATTCCGTTCTGATCGCTTAGGAAAATAAAACATATGAATGAAATAAAGCAAAAAAGGAAGAAGGGGAAGATAGTGTCTAAGGGCTGCTGGGAAAAGTGTCAAGTTCAAATCTTTTCATTTGTCTCCCCTTGCTTAGTAAAATAACAGCCAGCATTCCTATTGATGATTGTTATTGCAATATTTTGTTAAATGTGTTAAGCTCAAATAGTTAACGATGTGACAGGAGGATTTCTACGGATATTTTATTGTCCTAGAACTCGAAATGATCTTATTCAATAAGTAACTGAAAAATGAAGATTCATCAAAAATCACAAATAGGGAAACCGAGAAATTTTCGCGCGTTAAAACCACTACGAATAATTCGGAATCTCAGCTCATCAGACAGTAATTAAAACAGTGAATTTACTTACTTTCGTTTTTTTTTTCATTCATTCATTTATAAATAAAACAAAAAGAAATCTGTTTCAGTGAAATGAAAAATTGTCAATTTCAAATCTTTTTATTTGCACCCACTTTGCAATATTTTGTAAAAGTTGTTAAGCTCAAATTGTTAACGATGCAACAGGGGAATTTCTATGGATATTTTATTGTCGTAGAACTCGCCATGAGTTTACTCAATCATTAACTTAAAAATTAAGATTCATTAGAAAATCCAAATAGGAAAACCGTGAAATTATCACGGGTTTACTACTACTACTACTACTACTACTACTACTACTACTACTACTACTAATAATAATAATAATAATAACAATAACAATAACAATAACAATAATAATAATAATAATAATCCCTGTTGTAGTTGGAGCTCTAGGGCTGGTTGGAAAAGATTACAGTAGACTAATTGAAGGGATTCCTGGAAGTCCATGCCTCAAGGAGATACAGAAAATTGTTCTGACAAGCACAGCCCACACCTTACGAAGGGCTTTATCTATGTAATCTTTTTTTTTTTTTTTTTTTTTGTCAGTGGAAAGTGTCATGACGCCATTTCTAACCTTAGGTCCCTGGGCGGGACCCGGAAAGAAATGTGTAAACGCCAGAAATCAAAGAAAATAAAAAGAATAATAATAAGAAGAAGAAGAAGAAGAAGAAAAAAAAAGATGAAGGGGTGGAGGATAATACAGCAATTGTAATAATGACTACATTTGTATATCTTTGGATCCAAGTATTAATAATACAGCTATTTATGATTTTATTCAAATTTGATTGACGGACCAATCAAATTGAATTCCTTGCATTACAGAATGAACTTCGACGAATCGTAATTCTTCTTTCAATGTGGCATGTCTCTTCAGGACCTTGGCGGTGATGTCTCTACATAATTTCCTGTCTTTGTAACTCTTTTCTCCTTTTGTTATTTCTCCTAAACCCAGTTCTGCCATTCCATTTTTAGAGGAGCTCATTAGGCAGGTTGCGTTCTATTTTCCTCTGTCCTTCTGAGTCGTAGAAGGAGGAGGGAAAACAGTTTTGCTGTTGACGAGAGCCTTAGACAAGTTTTAGGGAAATTTAACAATAGTCAAAAATAAATAATTAATTAAAAAAAAAAAAAAACACTTGATTTTATTTAACTTTCTAAAATATGAATCAATTAAATAATTGATTCATCGATACAGTAATTAAACGCAGTATATAATAACGATGTCACAAGGATTATAATAATTTAAAATAATATATGTTTATAAATAACTTACGGCACATGTTTTTAAATAACATATCCCTTCAATACACTTCATATATTCCTTTTCTTTATGATCTGTGACTTACCATGGTTCCTTTGGAAAAATAGTGGAGTGGTTTCCCGTTAAGATAATTTTTTATGTCTTTTTTTTTCATGGGAAATATAAAATGAAACCATAAACATTTAAGGATGATATGAGAGGAAATATAGTGAATAAATGATGAAATAATATTTTGCATCCGAACACTTATTCTTTCAATATTAATCTCATATTTTACACACACACACACACACACGCACACACACACACACACACACACACACACATATATATATATATATATATATATATGTATGTATGTATATATGTATGTATGTAGATATGGGGAAATATAGTTTTAAGGTGTGCTAATTTATGGGATAAAGTGCTCAATATCAGAGATAGAGCGTATGTAAATATATAAGTGAACATTGAAGTCAACACTCAGAGGCGACAGGCTGTTTCAAGCTAGACGCAATCGTCAGGCAGTATATATATATATATATATATATATATATATATATATATATATACTTTGTAGATCACATATATATATATATATATATATATATATACTTTGTAGATCACATTGAGTGTCAGCATGCAATGTTGATTCCTATCGTCACACTTTCCCGCTATGAACCGTGCAAAATTATATTGAATAACAAAGGGGAGAAAAACTCCTACGTTACACTAGGGTTTCGTCTCTAGAAAGGACTTCTTCAGGCTAATAATTGAACGAAAAGCTTAAACTCATATTTTTTTTCATTTTGTTATTCACTTACCAACAATTAACAATTTATTTTTCATTTTTTTATTCAATTAGCAACAATTAACAGCAATTATTTTTTTTCCATTTTTCATTCAATTAGCAACAAATATTTTTTTCATTCTTATTCAATTAGCATCATTTAACAACTATTATTTTTTTCATTTTTTTATTCAATTAGCAACAATGATTTTTTCATTTTTATTCAATAAGCAACAATTAACTACAATTAATTTTTTTTCATTTTTATACAATTAGCAACAATTAACAACAATTAATGTTTTTCATTTTTATACAATTAGCAACAATTAACAATAATTATTTTTTTTAATTTTTATTCAATTAGCAACAATTAATTACAATTATTTTTTATTCAATTAGCAACAATTAACTACACTTATTTTTTTCATTTTTTATTCAACTAGCAACAATTAACAACAATTACTTTTTTTCATTGTTTTATTCAATTAGTAACAATTAGCAACAATTAATTTTTTCATTTTTTTTATTCAATTAGCAACAATTAACAGCAATTAATTTAATAGATGTACTTATCTATACCCTCTACAAATGGTGGCTAAAATTTCCGGCAGAATCAATTTCTCAAAATCTGACAAAATGTTCAAACATCAAAATTGGTTTCGGAATTTTGTTATAGTTTGTTTGAGCTGGTAATTTTTCAGCATTACTTCGTCAGTCAGTTATGTGCCAGGCGATCATGTATCTTTCGACGCAGATTTTTTTCCGCAGTAGGTTGCTATTTCTTTCTGCAGTAGACCAGTTGCCATTTGATCTGTCCCGTTATTTACCCATAGAAGGGAGAGAAGAAGCGGATTCATACTTTTCCCAAGGGTATATTGGCACATAAGTAGACGTAATGGATTCGACTGGAATTCGAACTCGGCTCTCCGATTCCTCAATCCGAGCCACTATCCATTACTCCACCGTATAGAAATGATAATAGACAAAATTTCGGTGACGGTGTTGGTGGGGAATTATTTACCTTTGAACCTAGTTTCCAACGACTGATTCGATGTAGTTTACTTGCTTGTGTCTACAAAAAGCTATCAAAAGTACCTCTCATAAAAGAAAGTGACAAAAGTATCATGTCTGCATGTTGTTCAAATTATTCTAACTTTTGCGTAGGATTCTTTCTCGCACTCACTCTCTTACTCTCTCTCTCTTTCTTTCTATCTATCTATCTATCTATCTATATGTGTGTGTGTGTGCGAGCTGATTGATGATGTGTATGCATGCGTATCAATTATACCTATCTATTCTATCAATTTGGATAGGCAGATTAAAAACAAAAGAAAATAAATAGAGACAAAATCATAGCCGAAACAGGTACGCATTTCTGACCAGCCCTACGTGTTGTTTGTTGTTTCAAGACAGGCTGAGAGCTCTGTTCATGTAAACCCCTTTCTCGTATCAGGATTGGCGCAGTACAATCTTCCTATCTGGTTTCTGAACTCATTTAACCTTTAAAGTGATCGTATTTTACACGACCTTCTCTCGATAAAATACAGGCTTCCTATCCCATCGCCGTGTCGGCATTTATATGTCAACACCGACTTCTTTTGTTATGGCTTCCCAACATACCTTTTTAAGCGCGTTTAAGTTACACAGATTCAGCTGACGCTTCTCCTATGAAGGTGATACTTTTAGCCCTTTAGGTTATGTTTGAGTGCTACACGCGAAGGCAGGGCCGGTGAAAAAGGTCTCGTGAGCTCCCACCGAATCTATGATACAGAGCCTCCCATTCGATATATCAATTTTCATAAGGTAGTATTCATATGAAATACAAATTTTATTGTAACCTAATTATGTAGAATAATGGATCCTATGCAATATGATTGAACAATTAAACTAGAAAAATTAAAAATAAATACAATGTATTTAAATACACATTACTGGGATGTCATAATAGATCATTTCATTTTAAATAAATCAACACAGTTTTACGAACATTTTTTGCATCAACTTGAGATCTTATTAAAATGTTGAATAATTTTCATTTTTAACACATTATGGATTAAAATAATAGTGATTTTTTTATAGTGTTTTGGACTAAAATAATAGTGATTTTTTTATAGTGTTTTGGACTAAAATAATAGTGATTTTTTATAGTGTTTTGGACTAAAAATGAACCCAGAATGACATCAAAATCAACGAAAATTTTTCATTCATTAATACTCAGTTGTGGTGAGTTTAATTTTAAACATATATAAATGTAGTTAGAAAAAACAAACAAATGTTGATAAGATAGCAAGCATCACAATTGCACTGCCTGGGAAGGAATCAGCTGACGGCACTTGTGATGGGAATAAAAAGAAAATTACAAAGACCTAGTCGTCTGATCAAAGTCCCAAACATAAGCCATTTATTGGTAATGATAATTACTTAAATGAGGTCTTTGTTATTAGCTGTAAGTGGCTTATTTCCTTAAGACAAAAAACAAGCATAAATAAAATACGCCTCTGTGTGTAGGTGACTTCAAATGGAAAACCCTTATTATCACATAGGCTAACGGCCATACCATGTTGAAACACCAGTTCTGTACGATCATCAAAGTTGAACAACGTCGAACCTGGTCAGTACCTAGATGGGTGACCGCTTGGGAGTACCAGGGGCTGCAAGTTTGGATGTGCGGGTGGCGTAATGGATAGCGGTTCGGAATTGGAAATTCGAGTTCGAATTCCAATCGGGTTCGTTATATTCACTTAGGCGCAAATACTCTTCGGAAAGGTATCAATCTACATCCTCTCCCCTCCCCGTCACTTTGTATCAGTAAAATCTTCTTTTTATTTTTTTTTCAAAAAAAAATTCACACAATCTAAAAAATATTTTCTGGCTCTACATTACCTGCAAAAGTTTGATAAACCGTAAAAACAAATCAATCAATAAATTTTTATCATTTTAAATCATTATTCGTTACCTTCGGCAACTTGCGAACACACACACACACATATATATATATATATATATATGAAGAAATATAGTCTTAAGATGTGCTATATTTATGTGATAAAGAACTCAATATCAGAGAGAGAGAGCGTGTGTAAATATAAAAGTGAACATTGAAGTCAACACTTAGATGTGACAGGCTGTTTCATGCTAGATGCAATCGTCAGGCCTTGAGTGTTTTTGTTTTTTTTTCTTGGTTATTTATATATACGGGTTAGTGGTGCATTGTGGGTAGTCTATTTTGGCAGTTATTTTGCCGGAAGTCTTTTATTTGTTTATTTATTTGGGTTAAATTTTTTTGCTTGTTTTTATTTATTTTTATTTTTATTTCTTATCTTATATATTTATTTATTTATTTTTATTTTAATCGGTGTTTTATTAACGTAGTAAAAATTTCTTTACATCGCTTATTTAATAGTTTTGTTTTGGGAAGATAATTAAAGCTATTTATTCAATTTTGGGGTTGATTGCTGTAGTTTATTCTAACTATTATTTTGGCGGGAGCAGTTTTTAATAAATAAAAAAATAAAAATAATTAAAAACAAGCAAAATAATTTAACCCAAATAAATAAATAAATAAACAAATAAACTACTTCCGGCAAAATAACCGCCAAAATAGACTACCCACAATGCACCACTGACCCGTATATAAATAGCCGAGAAAAAACAACAACACTTGTGGCCTGACGATTGCATCTAGCATGAAACAGCCTGTCGCATCTAACGATGACTTCAATGTTCACACACACACACACACACACACACACACACACACACACACACACACACACACATATATATATATATATATATATATATATATATATATATATATATATATGCTTACGGCTACAACACGTTGAAACACCGGTTTCTGTACGATGTTGAGCCTGGTCATTACTTAGATGGCTGACCGCATACTAGGTGTTGTAATCTTGACTGTTCGGGTGGTGTAATGTTAATGGCTCAGAATTGTTAATCAGAGAGCAGAGTTCCAATTCTCGCTGGGGTCGTTATATTCACTTACACGCAAATACAATTGGGAAATGTATAAATCCCCTTCGTACACCCACCTATGGGTTAATTAGTAAGACTTGTTGCACTAAACTACTAGTAACTAAAAAAATCTTACAATCTAAAAATATTTGCTGACTTTGAATAACTTGTCAAGGGTTGATAAGCCGTAAAAAAATCAATGTATCTTTTTTTTATTTTATTTTATTTTTTACTAATTCAATGGAAGTTACTAGGTAGCATTGTCGAGCGATCTGGTTAGTAAGGCTCGCCTACTAGATCAGTTACGACTGAATAGTGTGTTTAGTTCTCACAGGGCGCTCAGTAATTTTGTCCTTGTGCCTATCTAACCTACTCTTAGTTACTCGCTACTACATAGCTTCGTCGGTATCCTTCTAGGGACAGTGAAGAGGAAAATTGTTGTTTTAACATTACCTCACGATATTAAAATAAGACGTTGAAAAGTACATTTTTTTAATGAAAGTTATCTCTTTTTTTTCTTTTTCATGAGACAAACTTTTTCAAGTTCTTAATCCAAACCCCAGTAGCGTCAGTTTAAATTCATACTTTATTTTTTCCATATGTTGTGATCATTTTGCTTAAATCTACTGATATTTTGAATTCCACATGTAAAAAGGGATGATTTTCAACATATTTCAGTTAAATATCTACTTTCCCTAATTAGAGTTTATAATTATAATTTAGATAAGTTAAAAAAAAAGGAGTTAGTTTAAACAGACGTCAGGGTGAATATAGGTTAAAGTGTATTTGACACAGGAAGAGAATACGTACAGATCCAATCACAATTCACCAATATTCATATGTAAACTTGACACATTCTTTTTTTCATATATTGTGACCATTTTCCTTAAGGTTTGTATTTTCTTGTTTTCAAAAGAAAACTTGGAAATTTTCAAATTTATTTCAGTAAAATTTTCCCTTTCCAAAAATATAGTTTTTATAATTACGGTTTCGATATGTGGAAATGTGACGGAGAGCCGAGTTCGAATCCATTACATTCACTTACATGATAATACCCTTGAGAAAGGTATGAATCCTCTCCTAAGCTATGGCAAATAGCAGGACAGACCGGGTTCTATAGCCTTCTATGGCAACTGGTCTATCGCAGAAAGAAATGGCAACCTATTGCAAAAAAAAAAAAAAATCTGCCTCGTCAGTCATGTATCGAAAGATGCATGATCACCTAAGCGTATATCACGCATGACACATAACTGGCTGATATGTAAATGTAAAGAATTTTAATTTTAAACTGATGATGATCGTAAACAGGTCTACTGTCTGGATTGTCAGTTTGTAAATATTGATTGAGATATTCCATTCGGCTAATTAAGCAAATGATGTTTCTTTACCTTTTTAGCAGTTATTAGGTTGATGCAAAAATAATGACGTAATAATGTCGTTTTTTGACGTATTTTTTAAGGTCAAAAAACGACATTATTACGTCATTATTTTTGCACCAACCTAATAGTTTTCAGTAATTGATTCTTATTTAATATGTTATTGTTTTGCTTTTTTGATATTACAAAACAGAAGCATTGCATTTACGGCAATGAAATTAAATTCTTTAAAATTTATCCATACTGCGAGATTTACACCAATCGATCTTATACGAATTTTAAAAGTTTTAAACGTGCATTTTTTGATCACTGTATGAAATATGAAGTTGGGTAAAACAAAATGATTAAAACATATTTTCTTTCATTTGAATATTTTTTTAAATTAATGTTTGAAATTTGTTAATTTTTGCAAATTAAAATTTCAAGTTCATCTTTGAAAAGAAAGTCCATAAAATTAATGTAGAATTATTTTTAAAGATTGCGCTCAGGTTTTTCCAATTTTGGTGCTAGTTTGAATATCTGACCAACACAGCGTGTGTAGATTTTCGGTTTGGGGTGTTTTTATGTTGTTTTTTTTTAATTTAATTTTCTAGAGATGACATATAAAACTCCGCTAATGTTGGAGCGATAGGTGATCCTATTCCTATGTATCTTGGCATGGGGATAACGACCACAGATATGATGAAGGTGGCTTTCAACAATCTGACGGTCACCACTCGGTGTTAACGTCAGTGTCAACTTCTATACACGCTCTATTTCTGGTATTGAAACATAAATATAGCATACCTTTAAACTCTCTCTCTCTCTATATATATATATATATACATATATATATATGTGTGTGTGTGTGTGTGTCTAAAAATTAATATACAACTAAAAAATATATCTGTAAAAAACTTAACCGTATCTGTCAATTTTGACTAAACATTATCTCTTTCCGTCTGTTCATATCTATCTATCTATCTATCTATCTAATTCTGTTCCTTATCTAATTCTATTCATTATCTATCTATCTATCTATCTATCTATCTATCTATCTATCTATCTATCTATCTATCTATCTCTTTCCGTCTGTTCATATCTATCTATCTATCTATCTATCTATCTATCTATCTCTTTCCGTCTGTTCATATCTATCTATCTATCTATCTATCTATCTATCTCTTTCCGTCTGTTCATATCTATCTATCTATCTATCTATCTATCTATCTATCTATCTATCTATCTATCTCTTTCCGTCTGTTCATATCTATCTATCTATCTATCTATCTATCTATCTATCTAATTCTGTTCCTTATCTAATTCTATTCATTATCTATCTATCTATCTATCTATCTATCTATCTATCTATCTATCTATCTATCTCTTTCCGTCTGTTCATATCTATCTATCTATCTATCTATCTATCTATCTATCTATCTATCTATCTCTTTCCGTCTGTTCATATCTATCTATCTATCTATCTATCTATCTCTTTCTGTCTGTTCATATCTATCTATCTATCTATCTATCTATCTCTTTCTGTCTGTTCATATCTATCTATCTATCTATCTATCTATCTATCTATCTATCTATCTGTCTATCTATCTATCTATCTATCTATCTAACTATCTATCTATCTCTTTCCGTCTGTTCATATCTATCTATCTATCTATCTATCTATCTATCTATCTATCTATCTATCTCTTTCCGTCTGTTCATATCTATCTATCTATCTATCTATCTATCTATCTATGCAAGTAGGTTTCAGCATAGTACAGTCTCTTCATTCCTTCCTTTATCTCACTCTCTCTCCATATATATATATATATATATATATATATATATATATATATATATATATATATTGAGAGAGAGAGAGAGAGAGAAAGAGAAAGAGAGAGAGAACAATCTTTTTATACCTGTTTCGTTAAATATGTCGGACAAGGAATACCTTGTGATTGTTTTTGTAAGTTTTATTGTCCTTGCAAGTTTTAAACTGAGTCAGTCTCTCCTCCGTGGATCTCTGCTTTGCAAGCTTATCCCACAGACCATTACTAAAGAGAATTCGATCCTCACCAAGTACTGTCCAATTATGACGATATACCGTGTTAGCTAAAAAAAATATTGTTTTTGGGTTCAGAGCAACAAATACTTTCGCATTTTTTTTTAGATTAGACATCACTCGCGTGACTACGGAATTCCGAAAACTCGCCTCATTAATGCTGAAGCTAATTTTAATTACTGCTAACGGATCGTTAAATAACAACACTACATGATATTTTTTCTCTTATGAAGTATTTACATTTTAGTATGTAATCGCAAAAGTTGCCGATATTCGAACATATTCCCTATTTCCCGGCTACAACGTCATCTTAATTGTATGATATCTATAGAGTCACCTGTCACATTCAGAGCTGTCAGAAAATATTTGAAATAAAATATAAAAATTCTTTATATTACCCGTTAAACGGATGGTGTACGGTAAATAGTTAAATAGTTGAAGAAAACTGAAAAAATCATTTCTGGAAACGATAACTTTAAGAAGTTTGAATTAATTTTATATAAATAATTTTAAAATTAGTTTTGTAAGAAAATTTGAGTAGATTTTTAAAAAGGTTTTTTAAATTAGTTTTATTTAAAAATGTTTTTAATTAGTTTTATAAAGAGTTATTTTAAATCAGTTTTGTTAAAAATATAATTAGTTGTATTAAAATGATTTTAAAATTACTTTTATAAAAGTTTCAATTAAAATTATTTATTCCTTATTATTTTTAATTTAAAATTATTTTATGAAAATAATTTTAAAATTAATTTTTATAAAATAATTTTATAAATATAGTTTTTAAATTAATTTTATTAAAACAATTATTTTTGAATTAGTTCTGGAAAGCAATAATTTTTAAATTAGATTTTAGGAAAATGTAATTTTAAATTAAATATATTAAAAACCATAATTTTTAAATTAGCTAAATATAAACAATAGTTTGTTTTTTTTAATAAAGTTATATAAATTTAATTTTGTAAAACAATAATTTTAAATTAGTTTTATAAAAACAATAATGTTTAAATTATTTTTATAAAAAAAATCAATAATTTTTAAATTACTTTTTAAAAAAGAATGATTTTTTTAAAATTAGTTTTACAAAATTATAATTTTTGAATTATTTCTTTTAAGCAATATATATAAGATTTATAAAAATATTTTTTTTTAATTCATCGACTAAGAATTAATAAACCTTGGCTTGTTACAGTGTGTGTGTGTGTGTGTGTGTGTGTGTGTGTGTGTGTGTGCAGGGCCGGTGCAAGGGTCTCGTGCACCCTCGAATCTATAATACGCTCCCCCACACTACTACATCCAAATTTTCATAAGGTTGTGTTCATATAAAATACAAAATTTATTGCAACCTAATTATGCACAATAATTGACAATATGCAATATAGGTGAACAATTCAACTAGAAAAATTCAAAATACATCCAGTATATCTAATTACAAATTAAAGACATGTCATTATAGATCATTCCATTTTAAATAAATCAACAATGTTTTGCAGTAATTTTCAACATTAACTTGAGATTTGTTTTTGTTAAAAAATTGAAGAATTTTAACACATTCTACATTATGGATGAAAAATAATGAATTTTATATACTTTGTTTTTTTTTTTTTATTGAGACTGAGCGAGATCAAAACTAATTCACAGATTTGGACAAAAAAAGAACCGAGAATAAAGTCAAAATCTTCATTTTTTTTACCCCTTTAACAAACAGTTGTGTTCAGTTTAATTTTTATCGTATATAAATGTAGGTAGATAAAAGCAAATTTTGATAAGATAGCGCGCGTCACGAAGCATAGCCCGGTGGCTCCCAATTAGGCTCGCTCTCCTGATCGGCGGGTTCAGAGGCAGTACGCTCCGGTTCTGTGTATGTGCGCCCGTGCTCGGGCGTGTTTCGTTGCTATCCTCTACCTTTATTGGCTAAAAATCGAGTACTTATTTAGACGGGAGCTGCCCAGACCTCACTTTCCAGTATTGATGGAGTTCAAAACGTCTCCAAGTCCTTGCTGGAAAAGAATTATTTTCCACATTCCAAATTCTCTCTAACAGGCGGGATGTGGCGGGTCTTTCACTGCTCTCTCTCTACTGCCATGGAAAGTGCTCGGACGAACTGCATTTCCTGGTTCCACCACGTCTAACCTTCACAACCAAGACCCGCCATGCCACTTACATAGCAGTTAACCACCCACATCTCCCCCGTATTCCATCTACGTGAAGTAAATTCCATTCAAACAGCTTCTTCCTGCGAACCCACTGCCTTACGGAACATACTCCCAAGGGAATGTTTCACCGAACACTACAATCTTAACCTATTCAAGTCTAGCGTCAACCGTTATCTTCTTCTCCTATGCATATATAAACTATCCTTTAACTTAATACTCTACCTTGAGTGGCTGAATGTCTTGTAATTATACAGGGTGAACTTTACTGTAAAAATAAAATGGTTCGAATCTCTTTTTTTTTCTTCTTTTTTTTTTGTCAGTGTTTGTTTATCAATTCCACGTGAGTTTAGCTGTCGATGTGTTTAAAAATAATCAAATTCTCGCGGTTTAAACCCATTTCTGTATTCGGAGAATGTGCCGTAGATTTATATAGGCTGACGCAAAGCTTACAATCCTCGACACGGCTGTAATGAATGTAAACATGTCGTAGACTTGAGGAAACCTTACTAGGGAATCCTCGACTCATTGTCAGGAGAAGGGACGGAGAAAGTCGTGGAAGGAAAGGAGGAGGAAGTGGAAGGAGAAAAGGCCACTTAACAAATCGACAGAAGCGAACGAATAGGCGAGTGTGTAATCACGAACATTGACTTCCATGTACGCTTCATGACATCCGATCAGACAGAGGCGAGAAAGTAGAGACGATACATTTTTAGCAATAAGCTGGATAGACTGCCAATGAATGAGATTTTCAAGGCAGGCTTTCCTCAATTGTATATTTGGCACAAGACAGTCTTCGTAATCCATCTTTGTGTAGAACGATGCCGGTTTTAGTAAGTTTTAGTTAGTATTATGAAGGAAAAGTACTATATAACTCTGACATATCTATCTATCTATCTATCTATCTATCTATCTATCTATCTATCTATCTATCTCTGTCTGTCTTTCTCTCTCTCTCTCTCTATATATATATATATATATATATATATACATTATATATGATATATTTAAGCAGTAAAATTATTAAATTCATATATATATATATATATATATATATATATAATTTAGAATTTAGCTATACACAAATGCATTAAAAAAAGAATTAAATTAAAATATTTGCGTATATATATATATATATATGTATATATATATATGTAATTTATAATATATAAAAATATTTGCATATATACATACATACATACATATATATATATATATATATATATATATATGAAGAAAAATTTACTGAAAAAAAAACAAACAAAAATCCTAATACGCGATTATGCTGTTTTAATGTTTAATGTCAACGTCGGACGTTTCGATCTATTAGACCATCTTCAGGACATATTCATAAAACATAATTAACATAGACCATATATAATTCAACATGAAAA
>CAHIKZ030000224.1:2862500-2990000 GCA_903632075.3 Acanthosepion pharaonis
GAGAGCATATACTTTCACCAGTGAAACGCGTCTTATCATTTTCACTTTTGCTTTGGATACTATTATACACCTCCACCATATATATATATATATATATATATATATATATATATATATATATGATGCAAAACCAGTCCTCCGATGAAGTCCATAGCGGATGAAATGTGTCACAAATAAAATTTTGCATTTTGTTTTACAATTTCTTCAATATAAGATAAAGGCTTAAGATCTCGTTTTTATTGTTTTTGCATATAATTAAAGCAACAATATGGATACGAGCTCCCCTTAATAAAAAACTAATTTTTGAGTTTTTTTCCCATTCCATGTGGTCCTTCGTGCAAACGTTTCCAGCCGTTTAAGGATTAATACCATGTTCTTTTGGGATGTAAAGAATCTGATGTAATGTACAGGAGTGTGTCGAGGTTAGCGTAAACATCTAACCGATTGCTCTTCCATCAACTATGATGGTAATATGCAGAGAGAGAATATAGAGAGGAGGTAACAAAAAATAACACTGCCTTGGATACCACAGAAGCATGAGGAACAAAAATTTCCAAGGAACTTACTTCTCAAGACACCGTGACTTACCAAGAGCTGTTTTTTTTTGTTTTTTTTACAGCTTTTATAAATATTAAGCCTCTTACAAAGACCCGGATATGGACCAATCGGAACGAGGCCCGTATTTAGTCATGCCAAACTGTCCCGCTTCTAACAGAAAAAAAAAAACACACACACAGATGTAACTGGTATTGACAAACATGTCCACATGGGACCCGGGGCTTCTTTTGCGTCTGTACTGACGCGCGTTCGCCACAGAATCATAACTTTCCACAGATTCCTTTTTCTGTGAACTGACATATATATATATTTTTTATTTTAGGAAGGAAGGATAGTTGAATGATTTTGCGTTGCCTTCTTTGCAGTTTTGAATTCAGTGTTGCCTTTCTCCGAGATGAGATGCCACCCAAGTTTAAACAGCTTGTCCCCGCTATCTAACACACAACTTGCGGTGGGTATGGACAAATCAATGCCTTCATCAAGAGTATTGATATGGAAGCGAACGCAACAGACGAGTTCAGGATTAGGACACGGCTCGCTGATTCCACTTCCGGCACCGAGAGCCGTTACGCAACCCGCACACCCGAAAACCATTAATATATATATATATATATATATATATATATATATATATATATATATATATATATATGTATCTCTTGTCTCGAATTGGAATATTAAATCCAGGTTAATCTTACAAATAGAAAGACAAGCCTAATATAGTGCAACGCAGTACAACTAAAAGATAAAAAAATCATTATCAAATTTCAAAATTTAACTAAAATTGTAAGTTAAAAGGTAAACTATGCTTACCATTTACTTGTACAGATTGTACGGAACTAACAAAGGGAAGGACAACCAGAATTATAATATACAGTCAATATACCACATAACACCCTTGAGCGCTTAGCCTTGGAGCGGGTAGAATGGAGATCAACGTGTTTTAGTGGACTCAGCAATTTTCAATCTGCTTGTGTGAATCATCTTCAAGAAGCGAGAGCAAGATCTAAAAGGTCAGTCAATCTGACAGTGATCCCATCTCACAATCCTCACACATTGCTCCATATGTGGCCTCCTTTGTGTTGTAGAGTAGTTTTCACAGTGGAGGCTTGTGTTTCACTAAGTCGGTCCTAAAAAAAGATTTGACGTACAAAACGTTAGAAACTTGAAATAATAGTTAATGACGCAGCAATCTAGTTGTGGTGGTTGATACTTTAAGGTCCGACATCGACTGACTCACCAACTCACTCTGAGCCCCCTGGCTACTGCTACTACTACTACTTATTATCTGTGGGAGAGTATATTAACAATAGAATAGGTATGTTCCGGTATAACACTTTGTAAATCACTAGCGGGTCTTAAATGCCACTTAAGATTATCGCACAAAATTTCATAACTGAATCAATAAGATGTCAGATCCTCATACGTCGAAACCGACGGGAGAGTCCATTATATATATATATATATATATATATATATATATATATATATATATATATATATATATATATATATATTTTTAAATAAATAATTATATTTATGCTCTACTTTTGTATCGAGCACTATTTTTTAAAAAATAATAACTAAAATACTAAGGAACTTTGGATTATTTACCTAACCAGTTCCTTCCTATTTTCTATATATTTTCACACACACACACACACACACACACACACACACACACACACACACACACACATATATATATATATATATATATATATATATATATATATATATAAACAGGTTTTTATTATTGCCACATCAGGACAAAATTGTTTTCAGGACAAGGATCATAATTTTATTGTTAAAATATATAGAAAAGTATCACAATTAAGAATAAGATTTTAGGCGCCTTTCGACCGACATTTCTTCAGATACTAAACCGTTGACAATATAAAACGAAGCAGTTGATAAGAAAAAAAAAATCATAAACTACTGAAACTAAGAATAAATTACTAACTAAATGAGGCAATTGGGGGAGGGAAATTTTTTACTAATTTTCTTCCCAGTTAGGCAATTGCTTCCCCGAATAGAGCCAACTTGTATTGTTGTCTATTCAGGGCAGGATGTTGCATGTTAATAAATGATTTTTTAAGCACAGCTTAGATGTGGCAAAAGGCCGAAAGCATGGGGTATTCTGTAGGGGGATTGAACTCTCTTCTCAATTGTTACAGTTCTAACGAGAAAAGCTTGCTAACCATTACACCACGTTGAGGTGCCCACGCTGCAGGTTAATAATAATACTCTCCAAGACGTCTAAATGGAGTCTCGTTCTTGTTCTGTGCAAGATAGGAAAGAAATCAGGAAAGTCATTCGTCCTGCAAGCAACAGAATTTAAAAGGTGCTTACCGATCATGTGTCTGCGAATGCCCAGATGTCATATCTACGTACCTGGCCCGGTATAGGCTGGGTGATCTTAGTGAGTTCAAAAACGAATGTCTCTCTGGAAATGTTTGCAACCACCCAATGTAGACGGCCTTTTTTGTGTGTGAGTGTTGGTCTTCGTCGCCTAATCTGTTATGAAAGTTTTACGTCAAGACTGATTCCCAAGAATGCAGGTCCGAATTTTCCCGGGGCCTTACTCTGCTTAAAAACAATCGTAGAATAATAACGATCTTGGAGTTGGGATCTTACAAATGTTTTCGTATATCAACTCAACAAAAGTACCCTTTATTTAATTTTAAACATTTGATTCAGATTCATATTTAATAAATACAAACACCAACAATGTTCTGAAAGACCTGTGGACACTGATATCAACACAGAGTGGTGACAGTTTGTTTCAGGCTTAAATACAATCTTCGTGGTCTGAAGATTTCTCAGGCATGAAACAGGCTGCCAGTACTCTGTGTTGATACCATTCTTCACATTTCTTATATTTACGTTCACTCTGTCCCGAGTATCGAATACATTACCCTATATTTTATCATATATATATATATATATATATATATGTTTGAATAAAAAACAAACCACGTTAAGATTCCATGTAATAAGCTATTTCACCATAACCCCTTTAACAGGGTTCTGGATCATCAGACTTACTTCCAAAAAGCTGAAATGAAAAATGAAAAAGAAATTCACACGTTTTTGACGGACCTCATCAAGTATACGTAAAATTAACGAAGTGAGGAAGTGAGGTGGGAGAGACGATATGAGTGTGTCATATGTATCATTTCAATTTCCTATTTTTAACCCCAGTGTGTCGGCTAGATGTTGCTCAAATTTAACGCGTCTCGTCTCTAGATATAGATGGCTAAGGGGTGAATGATAAGACCGACATTAAAGGAAGAAATTACAACAACCCCAATGAATTACACGACAGGTTTCATTCAAATTCTTAGACGCTGTTAATTCGCGTTACTTTAACGTGCATATTTGGGAGGTTAAGGTTTGATAAATATCTAAATGTTAAAACAATCTACGATGAAATTAATTTGAAATTCGGTGGAGTTTATATATATATATATATATATATATATATATATATATATATATATATAAAGGCAGCATATCTTCGTTCAAGTATGATCCATTAAATAATATAGATATATTATAGCGAATTATTTTTATAATAATCTTTTCTAGTATTCTAATCAATCTTCTTGATGTTAAGGTGAAATTCATCAAGGAAGACGCCGTATTTTCTGTTAACCCGAGTACTTTCGATCACTTCCTAGATCATCCCCAGGGGTGAATTGAGGAGACAAACTTAATGTAATTGTAATCGTTGTAATGTTGATTTTTGTAAACACGCTTGAACGAGCTCTGTTACAACTATTTTAAAATTAACCGTTGCAGCTACGATGTTTTGTAAACAAGCGTTCCCAATGCAAGGGAGAACGATTACAGTTACGCTTTTACACGCACACACACACACACACACATATATATATATATATATATATATATATATATATATATATATATATATATATATATATATATATTTTAGTGGATTCGCATCTATACATTAAAATTAACCTTTATATCAATAATACAGTGTAACCCGGATATAAGAGAAACCCGGATATAAGAGAAACCCGGATATAAGAGACTTCTTCTCCGGTCCCGACAACTCTCTTATATCCGGGTTATAGATATAAAAAAAACGAATCATGTTCAATACGAAAAAAATCACGGATATCACATTGAGA
The DNA here is from genome assembly GCA_903632075.3 of Acanthosepion pharaonis. Taxonomy (NCBI): domain Eukaryota; kingdom Metazoa; phylum Mollusca; class Cephalopoda; order Sepiida; family Sepiidae; genus Acanthosepion; species Acanthosepion pharaonis. The sequence continues at coordinate 2,867,219 of CAHIKZ030000224.1, forward strand.
AAACATCGATTATTTTTTTTAACAATAGCACAAAAAGTCAATCCTCGTGCAAGCTTGTCAAATGAACGCAATCGACCCGTTTTGGATATCAATTCCCTTAAGTAAGCGAGGTAACTGTTTCCACTGAGAGATTGTGAAATGTAATCAGCCCGTCCTTTTCGCGTGAACAAATCCGGCGGTTAAACAGTGTCGTGAACAAAGCTTTCCGGATCCGGATCCTAATAGGAAGAACACTTGTCAGAATTCTGCTGGTATTGCACACTTATCATGTTATCGGCAGTTCGACTAAAGAAAACCACTTCATTGACTAGTCGTTGACAGGAGTCAATAATAGAGCTAATACATGTCGTTACATACACAGTAGCTTTGGTTTCTTTATTGTATGAACTCTTTTCTCAACCACTATTTAAGCTATCTCCCCATTCATGTTGGTTCATGTCTATTCATTCGCTTTCTATCTATCTATCTATCTATCTATCTATCTATCTATCTATCTATCTATCTATCTATCTGTTTCTGCCAATATCTATCTATCTATCTATCTATCTATCTATCTATCTATCTATCTATCTATCTGTTTCTGCCAATATCTATCTATCTATCTATCTATCTAATTCTGTTTATTTATTTCTATCTATCTAATTCTGTTTCTGTCTGTCTATCCATCTATCTAGCTAACACATTCCATTTCTCTCTCTCCCTCTCTCTCTCTCTATATATATATATATATATATATATATATATATATATATATATATATATATCGAATGATGCTTCCTTTTTCGGTCTATCCATCTAATTATTTATTTTTCTTTCTTTCTTTCTTTCTATTTATGCTTCTTTCTCAATGCTCTGTCGGTCTGTCTCTTGCTATCTATCTATCTATCTATCTAATTCTGTTTCTGTCTGTCTATCCATCTATCTAGCTAACTCATTCCATTTCTCTCTCTCCCTCCCTCCTTCCTCCCCCCTCCTCCTCTATCTCTCTCTCTCTCTCTCTCTCTCTATATATATATATATATATATATATATATATATATATATATATATTTATATATATATATATATATATATATATATATACATATAGATCGAATAATGCTTCCTTTTTCGGTCTATCCATCTAATTATTTATTTTTTCTTTCTTTCTATTTATGCTTCTTTCTCAATTCTCTGTCAGTCTCTCTCTCTCTCTCTCTCTCTCTCTCTCTCTCTCTCTCTCTCTCTCTCTCTTGCTATCTATCTATCTACCTATCTATCTAAAGAGGTCAAGATTGCAGGGATCAAGGAGACCACCACAATGGAGTTCGTTCCACAAGATGAGTAGAACCTTCTTCTATCTATCTATCTATCTATCTATCTATCTATCTAGAGGAATTTTTCTCTTACTCTTAGAACCAGAAGGAAATGGAAATGTTTCCACTCTGTGAAAGTAGCCTGGTGTGTTTCCACTGTAAATGTCTGAACTGCTAGAACTAAGGAATGTAGCTCATCCGAACATTTGCCATGGAAATAGCGATAGATTAGACATATGCTTGCAACTTTGCATTTATGAAAACACGGAAAATAAGTCTTCCGTCACAAAATGGTGTCAATGATTCTGAAATCTGTTACAACTGGATTGGGCATCTCCAGCCCAGCTCTGTCCACAATACTCAGTGTTTGATCTAATCTAACATTTGTAATAAAAAGAATGTATCAGGTTCTTCCTGGAGTGATAGAATGTGCTGACCACTTTTACAGGATCTTTGTTAACGGGGCAAGTAAGCAAAATGGAAGTCTTTTTAAAATGGCAGCAGAATGAACAGTTATACTCAAAATCAAGAAAATACAGACGAAATTGCTTGGGCACATAATGAGGAAGCACGGCTTGAAAAACTTAACATTCACAGGGCATACTGAACGCCATAGTAATAGGAGAAATCAGCGAGCCGCTTGCCTGACGAGCTTGTATGAATAGATGGCAGAACGAGGGTTGAGTCAAAATGAGAAAAATTGCCAAGAGCCACACAAAGTAGAATGTTGTGGAGAGCCGTGATTGCTTATGTCTTGGAGGAGCGCAACACTTAGAAGAGGAAGAAGAAGCTGAAGTAGACTCTTGCTATAGATATTTTCTTTTTCAGCCAAATTCTCTGCGCCATATTTTTTGTATTATCTATTGTTATTAGGCTGGTGCAAAAATAATGACGTAAGAATGTCGTTTTTGACGTAGAAAAGTACGTCAAAAAACGATATTATTACGTCATTATTTTTACACCCACCTAATAGCATACAAATTGTTCTTAAATTTTCTGAATTTTTAAGATTGATATTTCTAATTTCTGATTTGTTTATCCTCACTGTTGCTTTTTTTTTTATTGAAACGTGTAGGTGATTTTACATTCAAAAATGCTGCCTTCCATCGCCACGGCTGATGCTATCCCCCAAGAAAGTAACTCACTGCACTTTCCCAGTCAAACGTTCTGAGCTGACATGAGGTGGAAAGATTAAATTTAATCCATCGCTAGATCAGCTGCTAAGAAAGTCGCTTCACTGTGTCAGACGAGACAGTTTTTCTCTCCGAAATCTATCTTGCACATCTATAAATCTCCCATACATCAACGCTTGGAATATTGCTGCTATATATGGTCTGGTGCCCTTGCTATTCACCTGGAGCTCTTTGATATGATCCAAAGAATCAGCATTATTATTCGTCCTGATCTGACAGTTCAGCTTCAGTCCCTTTCCCACCACCATAAGGTTGCCTCTCTGTATCTTTTTTATAAATACTTTCATACTAATTGTTCGGATGAGCTCTTCGATATGGTACGTAGACTGTATAAATTTAAGCACAATACCAGACTGGCGTCGAGACCTCATCAATTTACAGTTGAGCCACCTAGATATATCCACAATTTCTGTGCTAACAGTTTCTTATCTCGCACTTCTCGCTTTTGGTACTCCATCCCGGCCTCATGCTTTCCAGTAAACTTTAATCGTCAAAAATTTAAATGCAATGTCAATGGCTATCTACTGTCCTTCTGATTGCCTTTTCCTCTTTCTTCTCATTACTAATGTTTCTGTCCCTAATTCATCCACAACTTATAACCCTTTGCATGCTAGTGGCTGTATTGCTTTGCTTGGGGCGATACTGATTAAAAAAAAAAAGTATGACACATATTTGAGAAATAAATGAGAAACATTTAACGAGATTTGCAACCGCATCAAGTTTCCTTGGGGAACATTAATGTCATACCATATACCTATTCTATTGTAATGGACTCTCCCACAGATAATAAGTAGTAGTAGCAGTCGCCAGTTCGGCTCAGTGGTGTTGAGCGAGTCAGACGATATCGGACATTGAAGTACCAACCATCACAACTAGATTGCTGCGTCATTAACTCTTATTTTCAAGTTCCTAACGTTTTGTACGTCGAACCTAATTTAGGACGACTTATTGAAATAGAAGCCTCCACTGTGAAAACTACTCCACAACAATTAACATAGGCAATATTTTAACAATCTGTCTTTTCAGTAACCACAAGTAACAACAAGGCCAAATTAAACCTTTTTCTTTAAAAATCATTTCGCCTCAAGCAAAAAAAATAATGCCACTAGGACTCAGGGGGTTATAGGGAGTGAAAGAGAATAAAAAAGACTTTATTTAGAAGTAAGGAAAAGAAAGTTTTAAGGAAGATGGCGATTGAGGTGTCATTTAAATATTTGAAGATTGAAAGTGACAGGGGAGCAAGGAATTAGAAGTGAGTTTCACATGCAAATAGAGCTAAAAAAAAAAAAAAAAAAGAAAAAATAGAATAGAGCCGATGGTTGCATCTAGCTAGATCAACAGCAAAATGGAGAAACCCAGTTGGGAATCTGGTAGCTCATTTAAATTAATGCAAGTGAGGAAAGCTCATCAGAACAGTTGTCATGAAAATATTAGTAGAAAAGACAGAGGGAAGCCACGTTGTATCGGAGAGTTCCACAGGTGAGAAGTACGAGGAAAAAAACTCTCTGAGTAGAAATGGCGGCTGTATTTAGTTAGTTCAACAATAAAACGGTGATACCTTATTTGCCAATCTAGTAGCACGTTTAAATGCATGTAGTCGAGGAAGCAGGGGGGAAAACTCACCAGAACGGTTGCCATGAAAATATTTGTAGAAAAGACAGAGGGAAGCCATATTGTGTTGGAGAGAAAGTAACTGAAGTCGAGATGCCAGGTTAGGATCTATTACATTACAAACCGTTCTTTGAATTTTCTCATGCAATCTCGACTTATGAAAGATGAACTAGTGAAAACTGATAATTAAGTGACCATATTTATAAAGCAATGATTTGTTTAATGTTAATAAAGCCTTAGCCTGCGTGTCTAAATTTGATGTAAGTGAAAGATTTCTGTTATTCTCTTCTGGACACCGAAAAATTAACGTTAATCAATCAAGTTAAAACCAATTTTTTAAATCATTTCACCCCAAGCAAGGCGATAATGTCACTAAGGCGCAGGGGGGTTATAGAGAGTGAAAGAGAATAAGTGCGGAGAACAGAGTTAAAATCGAATAAAGGAACAAGATTCAGGAAGACAGAAGATGGCGATTAATGTTGCATTTAAATTTTTGAAGATTGTAGTTGGCAGGGAAGCAAGAAATCTGAAGGGCGTTCAACAGTTGAGAAGCGCGAGAGAAAAACTATGAGACTAGAACATATGGTTGCATCTTGGTAGTTGAACAATAAAACAGTAAGTCGTAATTGCCAATCTATTATGCATACAGGTGAAAAGGAGAAAAGACCATCAAAACTATTGCTATGAAAATATTTGTAGAAAAGACCAGAGGTAAACCACGTCATGTTGTTAATAATATGTTGTGTGAGACAATCTTTCTTGTCAGAATGTATCTTACATAATTTATAAGTTTACTATTCGTTCATACTTTGCTGCACATCTGGTCTAGTGCTCCTGATATATATTTAGAAATTCTTGATAAAATCCAAGGAAGAATCTGCAACGTTATTGATCTTGACCTGGCATCTTGGCTTCAGTTCTTTTCCTACCACTGTAACATAGCTTCTCTGTGACTTTTCTATAAATACTTTCATGGCAATTGTTCTGATGAACTTTCTGCTATGGTATCTAGACTTTATGAATTTAAGTGCAGTACTAGATTGGCGGCAAGGTCTCACCATTTTACAGTTGAAATGGTTAGATATAACCGTAAGTTCTATGCTAACAATGTCTTCTATTGCACTTCTCACTTGTGGAACTCTTTTATGACTTTTTGCTTTCCAGTTCACTTTGATCTTCAAAAATTTAAATGCAATATCAATCATTGTCTTCTGTTTACTTAATTCTTATATTTTTTAGTGTCCTCTCTCTTTTATATTTTTGAAGATTGTAGATGGCAGCGAATCAAGAAATGAGAAGGACGTTCAACAGTTTTTTCTCACACTTGAGAAAAAAAACTATGAGAATCGAACATATGGTTGCGTCTAGGTAGTTGAATAGTAAAACAGTAAGTCGTAGTTGCCAATCTATTAGCATGCTTAAATCCATAAAGTTGCAGCACCAAGGAGAAAGGACCACCAAAACAATTGCTATAAAAATATTTCTACAAGTCAAGAGTATCTCTGTATATTTCTGAGATGAGGTATTATGTACACTATTTACATTATTCAGACTATTGTCCTTATCTTTGTCGCCATATTTATCACAACATTTCGGCCGATGTACACTCCGGCCCTCTTCAGGTGGTTGGAATGTCGAACTGAACCCTTTATTTCGCTCGCTGGGGTAGACTGTTCTAATTTCGCGTGCCATGTCTAATGGATGTCAGTTATCAGTTATCTCCTGTTAATTCACCTCTCCAAATTCTCCACTGCCTTAACCAGGAATTGAACTCACATTTCTTTGGGTCCTGTCACTGGATCAAACCAATGCCTTTATCCACTGTGTCATGTGTCCTTGAGGAACAGGATTTAGAACGACAGAAGATAGCGATTAATGTTGCATAAAGTTACTGATGTCGAGATGGCAGATTACATTGAGAATCATAGGTCACAGAGTGACTGATGTCGAAATGGCAGATTAGGATGGATTTCATCGGTAATCCTAGGATTACAAATTGACTGACATCGAGATCAGGCCAGGATCGAACACATTAGGAATCATAAAATCACAAAGTGTCGCGATGCCAGGTCATGATCGATAACATTATGATTAAGTGTATCAGAAAGTTGCAGAAGTCAAGATGTCAGATCAGGACCAATTACATTAGATATCATAGGATCACAATGTGACTTATGTGGCTATTCAATTTCAATATTGATTAAATTAGGAATCAACGTTTCACAATGTGCGTGATGTCAAGATACCAGGAAAGGATTGATTACATTTGGAAACACAAGATCAAAAAGTGACTGATGTCAAGATGCCAGATCAGAATCGATTAGTTAGGAATCATCGGATTATTACTTAAATCGAGATGCCAGGGCAGGATCGATTTCATTTTGAATCATAGGATCACAAATTAACTGATGTCGGGATAACAGGTTAGGAACGTTAAAATTAGGAATCATAGGATGACAATATGACTGATATCGAAATGACAGGTCATGATCGATTATATTAGGAATCATAGGATCAGAAAATGACTGATGTGGAGCTGTCCGTTCAGGATCAATTACATTAAGAATCATAGGATCAGATAATGCCCGATGTTGTGATCCCAGGATCAGGATCTTTTACAGTGGGAATCATATTCACAAAATGACTGATGTCGGGATGCTATATTAAATTAAATTATATTTTAATCAAAGGATCACAATGTGACCGAATTCAAGATGCCTGATCAGGATCGACTTCATTAGGAATGATAGGATCATGAATTGAATATCGAGATGCTAAGTGAGGATCGATTGCATTATGGATCATACATTCCCAGAGCGACTGAAGTCGAGATGCCAGCTTAAATTCGATTATATAATCATAGGATTATAAAGTAACTGATGTCGAAATGGCAGATCAGGATCAATTTCATTAGGAATCATAGGCTCACAAATTGATGTTCTCAAGATGTCAGGCCAGGATCTATTACATTAGGAATTATAGTATCTCAAAATAAGTGATGTCGTGATGCCATGTCAGATTCGATTATATTACTAATCATAGGATCAAAAATTGACAGAAATCGAGATGCCAGATCAGGATATACGACTTTAGGTATCACAGGATCACAAAATGATTGAAGTCCAGATGCCATGTCAGGATAGATTACACCAGGAATCATAGATTCACTGAGTGATTGAAGTCGAGATGACAGGTCAATTTTCATTATAATATCAATCATAGATTCATAAAAGTGATTGATGTTGAAATGGTAGATCAGCATCAATTTCATTAGGAGTCATGGGCTTACAAATTGACTGATGTCAAGATGTCAAGTGAGAATTTATTACATTACAAATCATAGGATCAGAAAATGACTGATGTCAAGATGCCAGGTCAGGATAACTGACCTGACAGGTCACACATAACTGATGTCGAGATGATAGCTGATGATCGATTAGATTAGTAATGTTAGAATCACAAAACATCTGATATCGAGATGCCAGTTCTGGATCAATAATATTAGGAATCATTGGATCAAAAATCGACTGGAATTGAGATTCCAGGTCAGGATCAGTTACATTAGGAATCATAGGATCAGTTAATACCTGATGACAAGATCACTGGTCAGGATGTATTAAATTTTGAATATGTTAACAAACTGACTGATGTCGAGATGACAGGTCATGTTCAATTATATTAGTAATCATAGGATTACAATTTGACTGAGGTCAAGATGCCTGGTCAGGACCGATTACATTAAGAATCAAGAATATAAAAGGACTGATGTGGGGATTCCTGGTTGGGATCAACTACATTAGTGATCATAGTTTCACAAAGTGACTGACGTGAAGATACCAGCTTTGGAACGACTATATTTGGAATCATATGATCACAAAATGACTGATGACGAGATGCCAGGTGAGATTCAGTTATATTACCAATCATAGGTTAAAAAGCGACTGGTATCGAAATGGCAGATCAGGATCAATTTAATTAGGAGTCATGGGCTCATAAATGACTGATGTCGAGACGACAGGTATGGATTGATTACATTAGGAATCATAAAATTACAAAGTGACTGATGTCGGGATGCTAAATTAGGATCGGTTACATTGGAAATAATACGATCACAAATTTCCTAAAGATGAGTTTCCAGGTCAAGTTCGATTGCATTAAGAATAATAGTATCACAAATTGACTGACGTCGAGATGTTAGATCAGGATCGATTACATTAGGAATCATAGATTTCACAAAGTGACTGATGTCGCGATGCCTGGTCAGAATCAATGACATTAGAATTCATAGAATCACAAAATGACTTTTTGAATCATAATAGAAAGTGTCAGAAGTCAAGATGTTAGGACAGGATCGATTAAATTATGAATCATAGGATCACAAAGTGACTTATGTTGGAATGCACGTTCAATATTGCTTACATTAGGAATCATAGATTCGCAATTTGCGAGATATCGTGATGCCACGTCAGAATCAATAACTTTAGAAATCATAGGATCATAAAGTGACTGATGTCATGCCATGTCAGATTCGATTACATTACTAATCATAGGATCAAAAATTGACTGAAATCGCGCTGCCAGATCAGGATATATGACATTAGGTATCACAGGATCACAGAATGATTGATGTCTAGATACCAGGTCAGGATTGATATCATTAGGAATAATATCTTCAGAAAATGAATGATGTTGCGATGCCATGCCATGTTCAAATATATTATTAATCATAGGATCACAAAGTGACTGATGTCGAGATGTCAGGTCACGATCGGTTTCATTAGGAATCGTAGGATCATAAAATGACTGATATTGAGATTCCATGTCAGGATTGATTACATTAGGAATCATAGGATCACAAAGTGACTGATGTCGAGATGCCAGGTCACGATCGGTTTCATTAGGAATCGTAGGATCATAAAATGACTGATATTGAGATTCCATGTCAGGATTGATTCCATTAGGAATCATAGGATCACAAAGTCACTGATGTCGAGATGCCAGGTCACGATCGGTTTAATTAGGAATCGTAGGATCATAAAATGACTGATATTGAGATTCCATATCAGGATTGATTACATTAGGAATCATAGGATCACAAAGTTACTGATGTCGAGATGCCAGGTCACGATCGGTTTCATTAGGAATCGTAGGATCATAAAATGACTGATATTGAGATTCCATGTCAGGATTGATTACATTAGGAATCATAGGATCACAAAGTGACTGATGTCGAGATGCCAGGTCACGATCGGTTTCATTAGGAATCGTAGAATCATAAAATGACTGATATTGAGATTCCATGTCAGGATTGATTCCATTAGGAATCATAGGATCACAAAGTGACTGATGTCGAGATGCCAGGTCACGATCGGTTTCATTAGGAATCGTAGGATCATAAAATGACTGATATTGAGATTCCATGTCCGGATTGATTACATTAGGAATCATAGGATCACAAAGTGACTGATGTCGAGATGCCAGGTCAGGATCAATTACATTAGGAATTATAGATTCACAAAGTGACTGGTTGAGATGCTAAGTCAAGATTGGTCACATTATGAATCCTATTATCACAAACTGACTGCCGAGAATCAATTGTATTTTACCTTTTTATTTCAGCTGAGTTACATTTCCTGGAAATTGACGTCAACTTCGCGATTTTAGATTGCGAAATTATGTAAACATGGTTTCCGTTGCTTTCGTCAGATTTAGACTGGCATCATAATGAAACCGTTTATATTTTTGTAAGCAGTACCAAATTATACTACTGTCAATACTTAATTTGTTTCACATCAGGGATCTTCTAGAAATCAAACTTAACGCATTCTTTCCTAAAAGCAACTCTCTCTTTCTTGCGGGCAACGCCAAACAAATACCCTATCCTTGTTTTAAAACTAGTTTTCTGCAAATATTCCTTTGGTGCAGCCAATGTAAAAGACATATGAAGGCATTATTAAGGAAATGATTATATGAACAATATATTTAATTTTTTTTCCAGTAAAAGTTTTCATAAAATTAAACCTGTTTTCAATGACTTAAATAATTTGACATTGTTTTCCAATTCCTCCAAAATTTTGCAAATAATCCGCATAAAATTGTCTGTATTATACTAAAAGGGCGTATACGCTCTTTCGTTAAATGAGAAATAAACGCCTTAAAGATAAAAATTCAGAATTAAAAAAATATATATTTGGGGCCTGAATATAGTCTTTGTATTAGAATATAGTAAATGTCATCTTATAGAGATCAATTTGCTTATTTATAAATAGAAAAACACATGGATAGGGCGTATGTCAATTTACTTTTAAAGTCACACCTCCTAAATGCTGTCGACAATGAAGCCGTTCTTTGAACATGTCGAAGAGGACATTTTTAACACGCTCCTTCATTATCAACCCAAAGATTTGGTGGGATTGAGATCAGGTGAATTTTCTGGTAACTTACTAAACTTATTTTTAAAAAAGAAAATAAAAAAAAATTCCAACCTGTGTGCGGTGTTGTAAACTGAACACAAGATTTGTTTAGAGTCTCTCTATATTTCTGAGAAGACGTATTATGTACATTATTTACATTATTCTGACTACTGTCACCATATTTATAACAGCAAAAATCTCCTGAGCCGACCAAGCATAGAAATAAATACAGTATGGGAACCAGTAATAAGGAGTGCCAGAGAAAAGCAATGATAACAAAGTTGCAATATGAGCTCTGGTAAAACATGCAATGATAACAGCAGCAAAATTGCAATATGAGAACTGGTAAAAATGGTTGCTGAAGACAGTAGGTTTATAATACCCAGAAATTCATACCCAGATGTCCACATGGCACAGTGGATAAAGGCGTTGGTTAGAGTGACAGGACCCAAAGAGTGTGAGTTCAATACCCGATTAAGGCAGTGGAAAACTTTCAGAGGGAAATTAACAGGAGATAACTGACATCCATCAAACATGGCACATGGAACTAGAACAATGAGCGAAATAAAGGGTTCAGTTCGAAATTCCAACCACATGAAGAAGGCTGGGGCGTACAACGGCCGAAACGTTGTGATAAATATGGCGACAAAGATGAGGACAATAGTCCGAATAATGTAAATAAGATTTGTTTAATCACCAATGAGTTAGCGAGAGTCGTATCCATAAATAGAGTAGTCCCTAAGAAGGCAGTAAAATTACGTCCTTATCTAAATATCTGATAACCTTCCGAAGTGCCAGATGAAGCTATAGTCAAAAAATAATGCTGAGCCTCAAAATATAGAAGCTACAAGTCAACACTTATTTTTCCCCTTTTATTTGTTATAATATATTTGAAAGGAATTTCAATTTTAACGATATAATGATGCCACATGAATACACTTATCTCAGAAAAAAATCTTTTAAAGTACATGTGTGGTTAAAGAGAAAAATAAATATAAAATGTACTGCCCAGCTCAGGGATTGAGTTCATAACCTTCGAAACCAACTAGAGGCTTTAACTTTCAATGGAGATGTCACCTTTGGAATAAGATCACCCAATACTGGACGATAAAAGTCTTTTCTCTGTCGACAGAACACACACACACACACACACATATATATATATATATATATATATATATATATATATATATCCTAGTGTGCAGCACATTTAGGAAGTGTCTGAAAATCATACCGCAGGTTGTCTCAAGCCTTGTGAGTGAAAATGGGTAGATGGAATACTTGGTAGCCCTTCGATAGCTATGCTAGCACGAAGTCACAAATCATCGTGACCGAGAGTTTGAATGTGCTGGCGTTGTTAAAAATTTGTGGATCATGTTAGATAACAAGCTTCCTCCAAGTAACTGTAACTAAGGTCTGCTGAGACCTTATTTCCAGCAGTATAAACCACAGGTTGGCTCTGTGTGTATTGAACAAGCACAAATGTACCTGAGCGGGATTCTGCAATAGGGATTGGCTAGCCACCTAGTAGACGATTCCGAGTGACCCCATATATATATATATATATATATATATATATATATATATATATATATATATATATATATATAATTATTATTTATAAAAAATTATAACATAAGTATGTTATAAAAATCACTACAAAAATAGCCATTTTGTTTCAACACACTCGGTGTCTTATCAAGTGATGATGTTGAAGATAAAAAATAAATGGTTTTAAAAGTTTCAGATTAATTAACGATCCTACACTAGGGGGAAACATTGTTACAAAAGCTAGAATAACCAATCAAAAACCAAGTATAGAAAGATTCAAAAGCTTGACAACGAAATCATGTTATAATAGCTATTCAGATCTTTAAAATACGTGTAATATTAAAAATAATTTATACTAAGAAATAATTATAAATTTATATGAAAATTCATTTCATATATACCAATTATATACTTGGATATATATATATATATATATATATATATATATATATATATATATATATATATATACAGAAATTTTTACCAAAATGGCTGTATAAGATAAGCTTAGAAAATTATAGGGGCATTTCTACGTTTCTTGTTTCGATAGATCAATTACGACTGAATATTTCGATAACTGGGTACCCCATACTTTTCATTGGTTGGTTGATTTTGTTTTAGCGGCAAATCAACCCCGCTTCAACAAAATATATTTTGAACGCAATTTTATGCCTTCAACTACAGATAAAATATATTGTTGGTAATTTTACGATTAATGTATTCTTGGCAATTCTTCTATAAAATGTATTGCTGGTAATTTTACTATAAAATGTATTTTTATACTTTCAGTGTGTTTCCTTTTCGTTTGGGGATTTACTATTTTCCTATTGTTGGAACCACCCTGGGTCAAGGTGGACCTGGGAACAGCAGCAATTAAGAGGTGGTTCCACGCACCTCAAAACCTCCAATCTGCCGATCAGAGACCTTGTTGCCGGATGTAGTTTATCGTCATACCCAGGACTATCCATACTTTCGGTGTTGTGCCACAACTCAGATATGCTTAGAAAATCTCTATAGTGGATCTGGTTTTAAAAAGTTAACTTTCTACCTGGAAATTTTAATTATCGCAGAGAGCATTTGAAGGGCTGTTTGCTTTATCTTACGACCAAAGTCAAATGATAATAATATATTAAGAAGTAAAACGGCAAGACTTTTGTTTGGATTTTGACATGGAGAGATTCCGAAGAACAAAAATTGATTGGTGTGTGGAAATGTTTGTCTACCTTTGGTACAAATTAATCCAATTTCTTCTCTTTTTTTTTTAGTAAGAAAAATTCGACTGAAAGTAAAACAAGATTCAAGATTCTCGACTTTCGCATAATTAATCCCCCACAAATTCGATGCAAGGAAACCTGGATAAAAGACATATTAAAAATAACGAAGTTGAATCTCGATAGCAGCAATATTTTTTTTCAGTAAATACATAATGTTTCTAATCAATCTCTATCTATAAAAGGCAGGATGTGTGTGTGTGTGTGTGTGTGTGTGTGTGTGTGTGTGTGTGTGTGTGTGTGTGTGTAACGGATGCACGGCCGCAATCTTCGACGGATTTACACCAAAATTTACATGCACATGCCCCAAGTTAGCGGGAAGGCCAAGACCGACTTTGTATTTCTCAACTCCCATCGATAGTGGAAATAATCGATTTTTTCAAACTTCTACGGCATTTTTCATATAGTTTGAGACCATTTTCTACTGGCCAGAGTGAGAGCCTATAGCTGGCTGCCACGAATAGACAGGAAGATTCTACTGGCAAGCTTGAGAGTCAACAGCTGACTGACACGAATGTTAACTAGCATGCTAGCATGCAAAAAAATCGATAGCTGCATTCGTCACAAGTGGGAAAAATTTAAATCTGCATGGCACTTTACTCCAATTGGCTCATTCGCTTGCTTAAACTCAACGTTGATTCTCATTCCGCAGAACTGGGTTGGGTGTGAAAAAGTATTTGTTATTAACATTCTTTTTTCATTCGGTTTTTCCAGTTACGAGTCCTGTTTTTAAAGCTGATCGTTTTGTGTTCATTTTGTTTAGTTCTTTTTTCGTAACAGATTTAATGTTTAGTAAAGAGCTTAGAAAAAATTCGCAGTGTGAGATAGGCAAGAAGTGAGGCATGTAGCAACATCAGTACGGCAAAGGGCACTCCTTTAGAGGCAAGGAAGGGCAAAAATATTTTAAGTCAAGTGATAGCGTTTGCTGTATGAGTCGTACGATTTTTTAATCAAGCACGGGCAACGCCGGGCCATGCTGCTAGTCTTCTTTTATGTCCTGTGCCCATTTAGTACGTGAGCGATCATGACTCTCCTCAACCTATATTTGTAACTATTAACAATATATGTTTACTATCCTTCCCGCTCCCTGTTCTGCCATTTACTTACTTGAGCTTGTTAGGCAGGTTACTCCCGGTTTCCTTCTACCCCTCTTACCCTAATGTTGTCTTGTGAGTGTCAAATTCTCTAAGCATTCTTTCCTCATGTATCCCAGAAACTTCAGCTGCTTCTTTCTGATAATAAGTACACGTGCCTTCTTTATTTACATTTTCATTTAAACTTCCTAGTTGCTTGTCATCTTCCATTCTCAGTATTCTCAACATCCTTCTGTAGAACCACAATTCTCCTCAAGTCTCATTTTCAACTGTGGATAAATTGTCCATCATCAACTGCAGTATCGGAGGAATGATATATAACATTTCATCGCTTTGTTTCTAACGAAATTTTCGTGTTTCTTAATATGGATGTACAAAGCGATAAATTCTTAAATGGTCATGTGTTTTAAGAGTCGTTTCCACTTACAGGAAGAAAAAAAACTAATGAAAATTGTCGTCTGCGCCAGCATACATAACTATGAACACATTCGGTGGTCAATCCACTGCCAATAAATCGATTAACACGTCAGAAAAACAAGATCCCGTCGTTAGGAAATGATTGTATACAATATTTTATGCTATAAGTAAGTGATATTTCTTTCAAAACTTAACTTTAAATTTGCTAATTTTCCTCAAATATCGTTTCAGAAATATATATTTTATTTTTGCAAGATTTTTAAAACGGAAAAATAAATTGTTGTTTACAAATGTCTAAAAAATAGCTGTCGTTATCAATTTTACGGGAAAAAAAATGAAAATCTATTCCAATTAATATAATTTCTGTCTGAAATACACCAAAGTATTTTATTTACCGGTTATATTAAATTTAATCCTTTAGCTTTCATTTAAAGCTAAAATGAAATCTTCAGGAATGTTTTTACGTTTTTAAAAATCCATTTTAAACATTACGTATACCCCATTTGTGGAGGTACCTAATGTTATATAACATTTTATCATTCTTTGTTTCTAACGAAATTTTCGTGTTTCTTAATACTTTGTTTAGCTTTTGGAAGACATCATTCGCTGTTCTCGTGCTCCTTCGCCTGGTGTTACATTTTCCGTCGTCCGTTAAAGCACTTCCCAGATATATAATTTTTATTGACTAGCTTTATTTGGACGTCTCCAATTCATAGCTCGCATCTTGAGCAGTCCCATCCGCTGACAACATTTCCTTCTGCCTTCTTACAATTGATTGTTAGTTCGTTGTTCTCTCTTTCCTTTACTGCCTCATCACGGATGCCCTGCAGTTTGTTTTCTCTGTATCTGCCATCATGGTGTCATCTGTGTATCTGATGTTATTAAGCCCGTGCTCACCAACAATAAATTCTGCTTAAATCTCGCTAGCAACAATATCGTTTGCAGTAAATACATAATGTCTCTCATCAATCTTCTATTTTTATGTGCCGTGTCTATTTAGTACGTGGGCGATCATGGCTCTCCACAACTTCCTATCGTTTCTAGCTGTTAACAATGTATTTTTACTATCCCTCACATCCCTGTTTTGCTATTCACTTACACAAGCTTGTTAGGTATGTCACTCCTTGTTTCACTCAAGCCGTCTTGTATATCCTGCGAGTGTCACATTCTCTAAGCCCACCTTTCTCATGTATCCCCAAAATTTCTGATAATAAGTACATGTGCCGTCTTTCTTTTCATTTACTTCAAATTTTCCTCCTGGCTCTGTTCATGGTGTCCTCAGCATCTTTCAATAGAATCAGAATTCGATTGCCTCAATTCTCCTCTTGATCTGAGATCAAATTTTCCATCATTCACTGTAATATAGGACGAATGATACTTTCTGTTTTTAAAGCACTTCCCAGATGTATAATTTTTACTGACTAGCTTTATTTGAAAGTCTCCAATTCATAGCTCGCATCTTGAGCAGTCCCATCCGCTGACAACATTTCCTTCTGCCTTCTTACAATTGATTGTTAGTTCGTTGTTCTCTCTTTCCTTTACTGCCTCATCACGGATGTCATGCAGTTTGTTTTCTCTGTATCTGCCATCATGGTGTCATCTGTGTATCTGATGTTATTAAGCCCGTGCTCACCAACAATAAATTCTGCTTAAATCTCGCTAACAACAATATCTTTTGCAGCAAATACATAATGTCTCTAATCAATCTTTTATCTACCGTGTCCATTTAGTACGTGGGCGATCATAACTCTCCGCAATTTCCAATCATTTCTAGCTGTTAACGAGGTATTTTTACTATCCCTCCCGCTCCCTCTTCTGCCATTCACTTACGCAAGGTAGGCTTTTTTCTGTATCTGAGATCAAAACGGTGTCATCTGCGTATTTAATGTTGTTTACCTCGTGCCCATAATTAATATATTCTGGTAGGACTTTGTTGTGGATTCCGAGATGAATTCGGTCTCCAAGGAATGACAAACGCAATAATTAAATATAAGAAATAAAATGTATTTACACAATCATACAAAGAGTAATACTGTTAGTAAGTCCAGGAACGCGGTTAGTAGCCAATACAGATAGATATATACAGTCTCGAAGTAGGACTTCCTTAGAGTCTACGTGCTTGTAACTGACTTCTACAAGCGGTTACCTCACACTATCTCCGTTCGTATATTCTCTCTCTCTCCGTATATCCTCTCTCACTGACTGTCTAACTCTGGATATTTAACGGCAGCACTCCAAGTAACACTGGTAGAGTCCACTTATATAGAAAAGGGGAGGACCCCATAACAGACTTCTTGTTCTCTTGGGATTGCCTGGCTGTAAATGTTTAAAGACATCCTACAAGAAGACATAATCTTTTGATCTAGAGTTTTCCCTAAAGATCTGTGTAAATGGTAATCTGAATATGAAATTTCCTATTACTTTGATAGATGTGAAACCTTTATTGCCATACTGTGTCAGTTGATGGTCTGGTCACCAAAGACCAGACAAAATATATAAACTACCGTTAGCTTAATGACACTTCACGTTTTTTCAACTAACTATTGTCAAACTGCAATTTTTGTCGATTACTGATTTTACTTGTTATAATTATGAGCAGTACCTGCCCAAACCAATCGTTTGGCTCTATGGAAGGAGCCTAGCGTAGAGGATTTATATCCAATATGCCATAATCCAGAGAATTAAACTTGGTAGTATGCAAACCAAAATTAAAATAGGTAGTATGCAGACCCCAGCTATGGGTTGAATAGCCTTGGTTGGCAACCTGTCTACCACAGAAAGAAAGGACAACCTATGCTGGAAAAGATCTGCCTCGTCAGTCATGTATCGAAACATGCATGATCGTCTAAGCGTGTATCACGTATGGCACTTAACTAAGTATACAGAGCGATCGTTGGGAGAGGGGGGCTTTGCACTGGGTAGCCGCTATAAAGGCTGACTATTACTACTGTGTAGGGTAACATTACGACTGAATAGGGGGTTCATATTCTTACTGAATAGGGGGGTTCATATTCTTACTGAATGTAAGTAAATGTTCGATATTAAATAATCCTGCATGTGTTGACATGTAAAAGCAACCATCCGGCTTCTGGTGCGCTTGAAACACAATTTCTAACCTTTTCATTCACTTTTATAAAAATAAAAAAAAATTTAAAACAGTCCAGTTGTTCTTTTTTGTTTGCTTCTGTTTCTTTCTTTCTTCCGTCAGCGGCGTGGAATGTAGATTCGGTGTGGCGATTTCAAATCCCGACCGATGCAGTTTGCGTCCTCAGGTGATAACCAGTCTAAAAGAGAAAAACAAAACAAAAAATAAAAAAAATAAAAAAAAAAAAAACTCCGAATCCCAAATCACTGAGAAGGCAACAGGAAACGACTCCATTATCGTTCTTAAATCAAGACATCAAGGAAATTCACACATGATAAAGGAAATTAATCTATAGAGAGCCACGATAAACTACTTTCTGAACGTAAAAGTAAATAAATAAGATAAAACGCTGTGGAAACCACACATTCAAATCACTAACATAACGAAGCTGATTTAAATGATTTCCACTGCTTGATTTGGATAATTTTAATATATTGTGTATCATCAATGTTATATGGTAGATATCTCGCATTATATTATATTGATAATACGGCAAACTTGGACCTTTGTGCCTGAAAAAATTGACATTAAATAATAGTATTTAACTCCCTTCACTCACTCGGCAATGTTTATAGTTTAAAAAAGCGATTATTAGAATTGTAATAAAATTTAAACACGTGAAAGTGAATTTATACATTTTCTTTGTTCTTGAGAATTGACAACAAAAATAATACACTTTTTTTTTAATATTATTTATTTAAATAGCTAGTAAAACATCGGTAATCGATTCGAAATTTGCAAAATGGTAAATATTTCCTTATAGTTGGTTCATATAGTCTAATAATTTAGTAAATGTTTATAAATTTAGGTATAAAAATATTTTCGTGTTTATTTCTTTATAGATTGGGAAATAATAAATATTGCATTGCATTAGTTTTAAGTGGATTAGTTTTCGGAATATTGTAAATATAATAGTAGGTTGGTGCAAAAATAATGACGTAATAATGTCGTTTTTGGACGTATTTTTTAACGTCAAAAAACGACATTATTACGTCATTATTTTTGCACCAACCTAATATTATTCCTGCAAATAAACAATCTATAAATAGTATTTAATATTTTTGCTGTGAATTCTCAAGAACAAAATATGTATAAAGTCACTTTCATCATGTGTTTAGGTTTTATTTCAATTCTAATCATCGCTTTTTAAAACAATAGACATTGTCAAAGAGTGAAAATAGTTAAAATGATAGCGGTGTCACGGGAAAAACTGTCCTTTTGGATACTTTCGCGGGCACAATGGTCCAAGTTTGCCGATTATTCTCAATTAGAATCATTATTGGTTTGCTAGAAGCTTCGACTGGTCTACCAGCTGTGGCTTATTGTTCAGTGAGAAATCTTCAACGAAAAAATTCGCAAGCCACTTTTGACATGTTCGATTGTTAACATTAATAGATCTCTTTTTTTAAAATAAAAATATATAACTTGCCGCAAGTGTTGTTTATTTTTTCGTCTTCAGTTTTAAAATGAATAAACAAAAATATTCCAATTTTGACGTTTTTAAAAACGGGCTTATATTATAATTGTCACAATGTACTCAAAAGGGATGTTTTTGAATGACTTTAAATAAAACAAAATGAGTCTAATACCATTTACGGAGAAAAGGGAACTTTCTGGAGAAAAGATACAAGAATTTTATATGCAAGGCATAATGAATTAGAATTGGAATTTATTTGCTTATATATAATAATAGCAGATATTCAAAAAAACATCTTTCGGTCGACATACAAGTAATTCGTCTCCGAGTTTTTGATTTTATAAAGAAAAAACCCCATGCCTGATGATGAATAGAGGACTATTCGTAAGTACTAGCATTTTAACATCAAATAAACTGGAAAACTACAGACATCAAGTTTATCGACGAGGATCACTTCGCACTATGGATTAACAGTATTTTAATGCATATATTATGTTTCTAGCGATGGATGTCGCCAATAATCGCATTAATACTTCTGATTGATTCTATGTGTGATTATTTTTTTGCATGTAAATATATATATATATATATATATATATATATATATATATATATATATTAAGGAGGTCAGTTGAATTCGTTACCTTGGTTTCAATCTTAAGGTATCCTCAGGCGATTTTTTATCAAATGACCACCTAACGCTTTTATTTTTTAAAAATTCAACCATCCTTCAAACATAATAAAGCATATCCTTAAAGGAATAGAGTCTAGGTTATACAGAAACTCTTCTAGTAGAATAATTTTCGAGGATAAAAAGAAAGAATATGAGAAGAACTTAAAGGTAAAGGGTCAAAAAACCAAACTAGAATTTAAACCTCAAATTAAACAACATATGAAGAATGATTTGAGGAAAAGAAAATATATCATTTGATTTAACCCCACTTTTAACTTAGAGATAAAATGTAAAATAGGGAAATTATTTTTCAAGTTACTAAACACTTTCCAAAAATTTAGAATTACATAAAATATATTCAATAAAATCACAGTCAAATTAAGCTACAGATACACTTTTTTCATCAAATCTATTACATTATTCAATACAACATTACCTATATATATATATATATATATATATATATATATATATATATATATATATATATATATATATGATGGACTCCCCATCGGTTTGAGGTTCCGACAACTTTGTTTATTTAACCTTGTGTGTGAGTCTCAAGTGACATTTCAGTCCTGCTAGTGATTTGCAAAGAAGTCCACAGATTGTGCAAGAGTGTGGATTCTTGGAGTATATGGCTGGAACAGCAGCAGATATTTTATTCCTTTCCCTAGTTTGACAATGTTTGATGCTGCCTCGTTCCTGATGCCATTGTAGCATGCATTCATTACGATCAATTACGATGTTCTCAAAGGTAGTGTGATTTATATTCGCAGCTAAGAGGTTACTCTTCAGCTTGTCCCTGTACCTAAGCAAAGGCCGACCCACGTTTCAATGACCATTGTGAAGTTGACCATACATGAGCATTTTTGGAATTCTGTTGTCTTGTATACGTAACACATGACCTGTCCAGCGTAACTGTGATTTCATGAGTAAGGACTCAATACCATCAATATCACAGATGGTGAAAAGGTCTGCATTTGCCATTCTGTCGCTTAGGTTTACCCCACAGATTTCCCGAAGACAGCCTTTGTGAAAAATATCTAATTGCTGAATTTGCTTTCTATATAGTGTCCAGGACTCTGAGCCATACAAAAGGATTGTGAGAACTACAGCCTTGTACACCTGTATTTTGGTTCCAAGCCTAATACCATGATCTTTCCAAAGTCGATGACAAAGTTTTCCGAAGGTATTAGAGGCTTTTGCTACTCTATTGATTATCTCATCATCCAGTGTTCCACTTGAATTTACTTTGCTGCCAAGATAATTCAAATTCTTTACATTCTTCATATTATGTTCGTCGACTTGGATATATATATATATATATATATATATATATATATATATATATATATATATAACTTTGAAAATTAAATTTAAAGCCAACAGAAGAACAAATGGCACTATAAGAAAAGTGCTTTTCAAACTCTTCAAAAGCCTCGTTTTTAAAATATAAGTCAAAATTAATAAAAAAAGTTGTCAACTATTTGGATGTAGAATTAGATCTACAAGCTGGCAGTGTCTTCCCATACATGAAACCTAATGCAAAATTAAAATACATGAATATTAGATCTAACCACCCTGTGAACATAATAAAGCACATCCCTAAAGAAATAGAGTCTAGGTTATACAGAAACTCTTCTCAGAATAAAAAGGAAGTATATGAAATGAACTTAAAGGTAAAGGGTCACAGAACCAAACTAGAATTTAAACCTCAAATTAAACAACGTACGAAGAACAATTCGAGGAAAAGAAAAAGTATTATTTGGTTTAACCCTACTTTTAACGTAGAGGTAAAATGTAAAATAGGGAAATTAATTTTCAAATAGCTTACTAAACTCTTCCTCAAAAATTCAGAATTACATAAGATATTTAATAAAAACACACTTAAATTAAGCTACAGTTGCACTAGTAATTTAGAAACAATAATAAGTTGACAAAATGCCACAAATCTCAAAACTAACATGAAACAAAATAACACTAGTAATTTATGCAACGGCAGAAATAAGAACAGATGTTCATTAAATGGAGCTTGTAAAACAGAAGTTATAATTTATAAAGCAGAATTAACAGATATTAATGGCCAAAATAAAACGTAAATAAGATGTACGGAAGGTACTTTTAAGAGTAAATGGTACAATCATAGGTCGTCTTTTAACTTAGCAAATCTTAGGTACTCTACCAAACTAGCTAACCATGTGTAGAATTTAAAAGAAAAAAAACAACAACAGGTATTCGTTGATAAGGTGGAAAATTAAAAAAAAAAACGCAAAACCTCTAGCAACAGGAAAAATTAGCGATTATGATATTTCTGGATCCCCCCACCCAAAAAAGTACTTTTTAAAACAGAAATCCGAAGTCTTAAGTCCTTGGTTACATATTAGAATTTTTTTCTTAATTGCATATGAGGCTGGAAAAAAAAAACGGTGTAATTGAAACCCCACCGATGCATTTACAATACACTTGTTTTTCTTTCTTTCTCCCTTCTTCTTCTTCTTCTTCTTCTTCTTCTTCTTTTTCTTCTTCTTCTTCTTCTTCAGTGTTGTTGTTTTCTTTCTTTGTCAACGTTGTTTCTTCTTTCTTCTTTTTTTTTCTTCGATAACGTTGTTGTTTCTTCCTACTCTACTTCTTCTTCTTCGTCAATGTTGTCGTTTTTTCGTCTTCTTATCCGTCAACGTTATTGTTTCTTCTTATTATTGTTTCTTCTTCTTCTTCCTTAAAATTGTTGTTTCTTCTTTTGTCTTCTTCAATAACGTTGTTTCTTCTTCTTCTTCTTCTTCTTCTTCTTCTTCTTCTTCTTCTTCACATCATCTTTTTCCTCCCTTTTTATTACTCCCAACGTCGTGCATTTGTTTGTCTATTTACTTTTGAAAATAACAATGTAGCGTTCTTTAGTTTTTTTTAAATACAAAAAGTATTAAAGTATTTTGATACAAAATCGCCTGAGGATCACATAAGGTTAAAACCAAGGTAGCGGATTTAACTGATCTCCTGATTTTTAAAGTTAAAAACTCTACATGTTATTTTTACTTTTGTTTTTTTTTTTACACGTGTATTGAGCACTTTTTAATACTACAGTTTCCATGTCTGATTCAACTCTGACCATTAATGGAGGACGAATATTTTCTATGAAAATTTCTCGAACATTCAGGCCAGTAAATGTTGTTTTATTATAAACAGAGCATTTACTTAAATATTTGTATCCATAAAAAAGAATGTATAAACATAAAATGTCTTAATATATATATATATATATATATATATATATATATATATATATATATATATATATATATATATATATATATATATATATATATAAAGAAAGAACAGTAAGATATGTAATCCGGTGTTCTTATAGATATTTTTATTTTTACAAAATAGTGCTCAATGTAAATTTACAGAGCATTAATATTATAAATTAATTGATTTAAAATATGTGCTTTTTCGCTACACAGTTCTAACCATGTTTCAAAAATGGAAGCTAAAAGCTAAAACGTGAATTATGATTTTAGCTGTGTCTTTAAAACCCAGTAATTTTAAAAGTTACTCCAAAATTCGCTTGAGGATGAATTGGAACTAACGTCTTTAATTTAATTACAAAATTAAATTTTTTTTTTTTAGCTTCCATTTTTGAAACTTGGTTAGAACTGTGTAGCGAAAAGAAATATTTTAAATCAATTAATTTATATATATATATATATATATATATATATATATATATATATATAGGTAACTATACTCGTCTCGAAAAACCTTCGAATTTTGATTTGCCAATAATCAAATCAATCTCGAAAAAAAAAAAGGTTTTAAAAAAGAAAGAGCCAGGAACATGAAAGACTGTCGAAAGAATCGCACAGATACAGGTTCAAGGCCCAAAGAAAAAACCTCGACACGAGTAAACATATATATATATGTATATATATATATATATATATAATTCCACTCCAAATAAGGCAATAAAGCTACTAAGACGCAAGAGGTGCTTGGAGTGAAAGAGAATGAGGAAACAGTAGCTAACAGAAAGGAAAATAAAAGAACAGTGTTCGGGAGGACAGAAGATGGCGATTGCCGTTGCATTTAAATTTCTGAAGATTGTAGGTAGCAGGTAAGCAAGACGACGAAAGTATGAAAAAAGGAACTATTAGAATAGAAAATAAGGTTAAATTTAGTTCAATAGTAAAACTCTGAAACCTAATTGCCAATTTACGCGTGAATTAATGCCCTCGAGGTACCAAGGAGAGCTCATTAGAATAACTGACAAGAAAATATTTATAGAAAAGACAATGAGAAGCCATACCGCGGTGGGGGAGAAAGAGACTGAAGTCGATAGGGTAGGTCAGGATCGATTACATTACAGATCATTATTTTGATTTTTTTCAAGAATCTCAGAGACATATAGAATAACACCAGACCAGATGCGGTAGCAATATTCAATGCACGGGTGAATAGTAGATTTAGAAATGCTCAGGTTGGATTCTGAAGAGAAAAATTGACGGTCACATTCCAGTGAACCAACTTTCCTATCAGTCAACCTAGCAACTGATTCAATGTAACCATTCCATTTCATGTCAGTGAGCCAAAGATGTCGCAAAGATTTGCTCTGCAGGGGGTTAGTATCGGCCATGTTGGTAGAGAGCAGAAAAGATTCTCTATCATGATTGAATAATAGCTTTTTGGAAGTGTTGAAATTTACAAGCCATTCCTTGCCCCACTTAGCAATTGATTGTTATATTTAGTCTGGCTCGTTGTCCGTTTCTTTGTATACGCCATAATAATGAAATTCTATAAAATTTACAACCGCTTCGTATGCATATCTAGTAGAGAAATATTAAGCAAAAGCTAGAAAACATGAAAGATATTTTTTTTTAAATAGTTTTATTTTCATATACAAATATAGGAAAGGAATATAAAGGAGAGACAGGCCGCTCCCTCAAGGTAAGGCTTCAAGAACACCAGAAAGCTGTAACACGAGGGGAAGTAGAAAAATCAGGCGTGGCTGACCGCATATGGGGAGAGAAGGGAGATCACCGCCCTCTGTGGGATCAGGTTGAGATCATTGACAAGGAACACCAATGGAAAATTCGTAAACTTAAGGAATCACCACATATGCTAGGCCACAAAAATCTCTTGAGCCGAACAAGCATAGAAATAAATACAATATGGGAACCAGTAATAAGAAGTGCCAGAGAAAAGCGAGAATAACAACATAGTTGCAATATGAGCTCTGGTAAAAACATGTTACGATAACATCAAAATTGCAATATGGCACAGTGGATAAAGGCGTTGGTTAGATCCAGTGACAGGACCCAAAGAGTGAGTTCAATACCTGGTTAAGGCAGTGGAGAACTTTCAGAAGGAAATTAACAGGAGATAACTGATAACTGACATCCATCAAACATGGCATGTGGAACTAGAACAGTCTACACCGGTGAGCGAAATAAAGGGTTCAGTTCAACATTCCAACCACCTGAAGAAGGCCGGAGCGTACAACGGCCGAAATGTTGTGATAAATATGGCGACAAAGATGAGGACAATAGTCCGAATAATGTAAATAATGTATATACATACACGTTTACAGAATACTTGTTCGGAGACGATTGGGCGATCGGTAACTTGAAATACCGATTTGTGTAAGTCTACGGTGCTTGTGATGCCTTCATTTAAATAAAAGAATACGCATCTTTCTTCTTTCCAACAATTATAATAGTAAACATTATTTTGAATCAAAACTTCTATTTATCGAGACTTTTATGATAAATATTAGCATGGCTTTTATAAAATAAAAAGGACTATATTTACTTTGAAATGTATGATTTGGACGAATATGAAGTTTTTTTTTTGTTTTGTTTTGTTTATTGGCATATCAAATCCTTATGGATCATTTAATACCGAAATTTAAAATTCTTGAAAGCTTCGGAGAAAGAAAAAAAATGTTATTCCGTTTTCACAACTGAATACATTGTTTCCTTCCTAACATTTTATTTGAAGTGATTGTGTGGAAAGGATTACTGGAGGCGGTGACATATGTGATTTATATTGTAGTTTTGTTGAAGTTATATTTTGGAATACAATTTGATTTAAGAAATTATCGGATATTATATGGATTAATGTCATGTAGGAATTCTTTCATGTTGGCTGCTTGGTAGTAAAAGGATTTGGGTGAGGTCGCTACAGTTTTTCAGTATTTGCACATTGTTGGTAATTTTACTATAAATATGTATTGTTGGTAATACTTTATATAAAAATGTATTACATTTTTCGGACTGTGTATGGCACAGTGGATAAAGACGTTGGTTAGATCCAGTGAGAGTGACAGGACCTAAAGAGTTGTGAGTTCAATACCTGGTTAAGGCAGTAGAGAACTTGGAGAGGTGAATTAACAGGAGATAACTGATAACTGACATCCATTAGAGATGGCACGTGAAGCTAGGACAATCTAACCCAGCGAGCGAAATAACAGGTTCAGTTCGACATTCCAACCACCTGAAGAAGGCCGGAGCGTACAATGGCCGAAACATTGTGATAAATATGGCAACAAAAATGAGGACAATAGTCTGAATAATGTAAATACCGTACATAATACCTCATCTCAGAAATATAGACAAAAATGTATTGTTGGTATTTATGGAGCTTTGAAGTAATAAAAAATATGATATATGTTATTCTGCTTTCACAGTTGACTACATGGTAGATGATACTCAGCTTTTGTAAATATACATGTTTGTGTGGACATAATTACTAGAGGTGGTGATATATGTGTTTTATCTTCTAGTTTTCTTGAAGTTTTATTTTGCAATACAGTTTGATCTTAAGAAATTATCGGATATTATATGGATTAAAGCAATGATGATTGTTTGTTTGGTTAGTTGTTTTTTTAGCGGCATATCAGCCTCTATGTGTTGTTTTATGCCGTCAACTCAATGTATTTTGAACGCAATTGTATATTTTCAACTACAGATAAAATATATAGCTAGGTATTTTGCGTTAAAAATGTATTGTTGGTCATTTACTATAAATATGTGTTGTTGCTCCTTTTTTTATGAAAATTTATTGCTGTATCTATACTATAAAATGTATTTTTATACTTTCATAGTGTTTCTTTTTTAGGGGTGGTCACTGTTTGCCTATACGTGGAACCCCAACTGGTACTACTATCCCGTGTCAGGATGATCTAGGGAACAACAACAATTAATACGTGGTTGCATGTTCGTCAAAACCTCCAATCTCCTTATTAGAAGCCTTGCTGCCGGACGTGGTTTATCGTCATACCCAGAACTTTGGACGAATATACAACACCCACTAAGAGATGGCTTCAAACTTATTTTAGTGCAGTTTAAAATAAAAAAGAGATAAGAGCCTGTGGTACGCTAATCTTAGCGTAGGATCACTTGCCTATAAAATATTATTACTGAATAATCTTTCTTTATTTCTCTCTTTCAGTGCTATTTCACTTCATATTTACGGCTCTCCACAGCTTTCTTTTGCTATCTATATTTTGCGTATTATCTAGGTTGTTTGGGGAAAAATGGAAACATTTCTTATCGTTGTATTCATTAATCCTGAATTTTTATGATGGCCTCAGGGTAGATACCATGACTTGTTGACTTATATAAAAATTGTCACAATTTACTCAAAAGAGATCATTTTGAATAACTTTGGCTTGCCGACTTAAACTGAAAAATTTTAATTCAAAATAACTTAAAATATTAATTTATTTGAAAAAAATAGTTTATTTTTTTTGTGAAGCTCAGAATGTTATAGTAGGTAAAAATATATATCACATAGATAAGTTAATATTTTTCAAAACTTAAATCGTATGTTTTTAAAGTTAAGTAAATTCTTAGTATTTGTTTTACCCTTGAATACATTTGTAAAATGCTGTTAAATAAACATGGTGTTTTTTCACAAGAATTGTTAAGTATTTTTTAATAAATATTTCGGTTTGTAGAAGACGGTGGAAATTTACACTAGATTTCAAAAGTTTGAGGCCACCCACTATATTTTTTTTTATTGGCCCCAAAAGTATTTTGACCTTTAAATAAGAGAAATTATTATACATGGTTAAAATTAAATAAGATATGATTTTTTATTAGAAATGTTATTATGATAAAAAGAAGAAGAAAAAAACGCATTTTATGATTAAATTTTGCTCACGTCACAATATCCTCCGTTAGTCTTGATTACTGCAGCACAAATCTTTGGCATTCGTTGCAAAAGTTTTGCCAAGTTAAAAATTTGATAATTCCATTCTTTTTTCAATGACTTATTTTTTGGAGTGAAAGGTTTCACTCTTCTGTCAAGTTTATCTCATGTTAATTCTGGGGATGGTTTCAAACTTTTCAACTGTAGTGTATGCCTGTTGCGTGCCGACTCGTTAAAAGAGTATGACCATCACTGACAAGTTTGGTCAATGTTTTAGGTCCTTTTTTTTTAGCCAGAAAGCACTTTCAATTCTCATTGCAGATGTGGCAAGCTAGGTTGTTTTGTAAAATAACAGATGATAAGGCGATATTCATTTAGTTTCTAGTGAAGATTTAATCTTCTTTACACCGGTTTAACTTTAACGTTAACCACTGCTTTAAGACAATTTATAAGTTATGAGAGTACTGGGCCGGGAATTAGCGATAAATAACGCTTAGGGGTGGTGTAAGATGAGATACTATATAAAGATTGCAAATGTAGATATAGATTTCACCAACGGGTTTACTTATTACTAACACAGAAATATACAATTTCAGTTCCACCCAAAACATTTAATCCCAGTTAGTCTCTTTGCAATGGATGGCGGTGAGGTGCCTACCGCAGTGGCATGGTTAGCATAGACTCACATGACATTTGGTGTTCTCCTGTTCTGAAATATATAAATATATCAGCAAAGATATATCACAAAGATAACGAATTAGGGTACCGATGGCAATGCGTACCACACAAGACATCTTCATCAGATTCATGATTTTATCTAGAGTATCTTTCATATAAATCTGTCGTTTTTATATTCTGCAACCATAAAGAAGATAATGGTAAGTAATGGCTGGTCACTTGCTAATTCTTTTGCATATGCTTGCTCAATAACATTTTTCTTTCTTCAGCACCCACAGAGCCAACAACGCTGAACGAGCCTTACTTATATTTTATAGCAAAGATAGCATCATCTGCCGTAATTATTTTGAAGGTTAGTACGTTCCAGACCCTCAGTCGCGATGACTTGTACCTTCGTGTTAGAACAGCCATTGATGGGCTTCGAACAGTTCTGTCTACCCAGTTTCAATTACAAGGCTTGGGTTAGCACGACGCATGATTTCGAAGCGCTTCATAATGGTGTCGCACACTGGGAACGTCTCTACAGATCGATATTATCAAAAAAAAAATCACCAAAAGTCGATCATAGCGAGATTCGAACCTATGTCTCATGGTTGGAACGCTAACTTTAAAACCACTCGACCACATGACTATTAATTATGAGGCATCACTTAGAAATAAAGAATACCATACGACGAAAATAGAATTCGCATTCTTTATTCTTAGGAGGACGTTTGAGGAGGACAACTGCGACACTGAAATCCGAAGCGGCATTGAAATAAAAAAAAAAAAAAAAAAAAAGAAAAAAAAGAAAAGAAAATCTTCTAAAAGCTAAGCGAAGTATTAAGAAACCGTTATATCATATCCGCCCACAAACAATGAGTCCCCTGTATTCGCGGTGGTTAAGAATTGAACCAGCCACGAATAGTTAGAATCCGCTAATATTTGTAACCCCCTAAAAGTGTTTATAAGTACCTATTTTGATTGTTAAAACCCCATAAACTTTCACCCTAAACAATTTAGAAACATTTTAGACCCTTTTAAAAAACATTTTTGAAAAATAGAATTGGTGACCATACACTTAACGTAAATTTTCTCTCATACGTACAATAACCGTTTTTAATTACGCATAGTTCGACACAACCATTGAAAATACTGTATAAAATATGTGTAACAAGACATAAAAGATAAAGATTAAAATATTTTCTAAAAACAGAACTGTGATGATGCCCCTAGACTTAGCATAATCCACTTTAAGACCCTAGCCGCAGCCCTCAACAAAGAACAAAGCCCAAGCACTACGCATGTTTTTACGTTTATTTGTTTACAATGAAGATGTACAATTCGACCAAATTTTACCATAAAAAATGGACTGTTATGTTTCAAGTCAAAAAAGGAAGAGGAAAACAATACAAGAATATTTTAAATATGTGCTATCGAAAAAATACGCGAATCGAGGGAGTTCCTAGCGAATAATTTGTACATATGTTCTTCAGAGAAACACGCGAATATTCGAGGTTTCAGTGAATAATAATTACATATGTTCTAAAGAAAAATCCTCAAATCTTTGAAGGCGCGAATGCTGAAACGTGAATAGGCGGGAGATCACTATGTAATATTTTCCATAGTTATGACTATCCAGTAATATTTCAATTATCAAAGCTAACATTAAATTATGCTCATTCTCTTTGCTGTAATAACTGATTTTTTAATTTTTCCATTTTAAAGTTTATCTTAGGTAAAATTATATCATATCAGTAATGAGAGCTTTTAAGACTTGAAAATAGAAATAAAATATAAAGTTTAAAACATTTTCTGGAAACAGAACTGTGATGATGCCTCCAGACTTAGCACAAACCACTTTTAAGACCCCAACCGCTGCCCCTAACAAAGAACAAAGCCCAAACACTACGAATGCTTTTGCGTTTGTATTTTACAATGAAGATGTACAATTCTGGCAATTTTTACTGTAAAAATGGACTGTTATATGTTTTAAGTCACGTAAATAACAGGAAAATAATACAAGAATATTTTAAATATGTTCTATCGAAAAAATACGCGAATCGAGGGAGTTCTCAGCGAATAATTTTTAAATATGTTCTTCAGAAAAACACACGAATTTTCAGGGTTTCCGCGAATAACAAGTACATATGTTCTAAAGAAAAATCCGCGGATGTGTGAAACCACGAATGCTGAAACGCGAATAGGCGGGGGCTCACTGTATATGGCAGTGTATGCTGGATAACTTCCTCTGAGATGAACAAGACACTTGAAGCAAAAAGAAACTAAATAAATAACTGCAGGACAAAGAGTTCCTGGACAAAGCTGTATAAGGAAATAGAAAAGAACAGACTTACCTTAAATTGTCAGAAAACAGAAAATATTATTCGTCCTATCTTACAGTGAATGATGGAAAATTTGATCCCAGATCAAGAGAAGACTTGAGACAATCGAATTCTGATTCTACTGAAAGATGCTGTGAATACCATGAACAGAGCCAGGAGGAAAATTTGAATGATAATGAAAAGAAAAATGTCACATGTACTTATTATCAGAAATTTCTGGGATACATGAGAAAGGAGGGCTTAGAAAATGTGACACTCGCAGGATATACAAGACGGCTTGAGTGAAACGAGGAGTGACATACTTAAAAAGCTTGTGTAAGTGAATAGCAAAACAGGGATGTGAGGGATAATAAAAATACATTGTTAACAGCTAGAAACGATAGGAAGTTGTGAAGAATCATGATCGCCCACGTACTAAATAGACATAGCACATAAAAATAGAAGATTGACATTATGTATTTACTGCAAAAGATATTGTTGCTAGCGAGATTTAAGCAGAATTTATTGTTGGAGAGCACGTGCTTAACAACATCAGATACACAGATGACACCATGATGGCAGATACAGAGAAAACAAACTGCAGGACATCCGTGATGAGGCAGTAAAGGAAAGAGAGAACAACGAACTAACAATCAATTGTAAGAAGGCAGAAAGTAATGTTGTCAGCGGATGGGACTGCTCAAGATGCGAGCTATGAATTGGAGACGTCCAAATAAAGCTAGTCAATAAAAATTATATATCTGGGAAGTGCTTTAACGGATGACGGAAAATGTAACACCAGGTGTAGGAGCACGAGAACAGGGAATGATGTCTTCCAAAAGCTAAACAATGTATTAAGAAACACGAAAATTTCGTTAGGAACAAAGAATGATAAAATGTTATATTATATTAGGTACCTCCACAAACGGGGTATACGTAATGTTTAAAATGGATTTTTAAAAACGTAAAAACTTTCCTGAAGATTTCATTTTAGCTTTAAATGAAAGCTAAAGGATTAAATTTAATATGCCCGGTAAATAAAATACTTTGGTGTATTTCAGACAGAAATTATAATAATTGGAATAGACTTTCATTTTTTTCCGGTAAAATTGATAACGACAGCCATTTTTTAGACATTTGTAAACAACAATTTATTTTTCTGTTTTAAAAATCTTGCAAAAATAAAATATATATTTCTGAAACGATATTTGAGGAAAATTAGCAAATTTAAAGTTAAGTTTTGAAAGAAATATCACTTACTTATAGCATAAAATATTGTATACAATCATTTTCTAACGACGGAATCTTGTTTTTCTGACGTGTTAATCGATTTATTGGCGGTGGATTGACCACCGAATGTGTTCATAGTTATGTATGCTGGCGCAGACGACAATTTTCATTAGTTTTTTTTTTTTCCTGTAAGTGGGGACAACTCTTAAAACACATGACCATTTAAGAATTTATCGGTTTGTACATCCATATTTCAGAAGTTCTGTATCGATATACATATATATAAAAAGAAATCGAAATTCTTTTAAAAATATTCGGGGTTTTCAGAGTGTAACAAGCTTTAATATATATGATTATTTAATATAGTTTTACTTAATAACATTTTTCCCTAAGGATTATCTTATCGAAATTGAACTTTAAAAGATTCAAATCATTAAAAATTATTCAATTTTAAATTGTAAAATACTGTAAAAAAATGAAAAATATCTTGTAGAAATTCATTTTTCATCGAATTTTTTTCTTTAGACAATATTGTCTTTAATATATATTATTCATAAAAGCAATTAAAAGCTTCTCTAATTAAATAATGTTTTAGTTTTATTGCGTTTTTTACTTTTTGATTCAGAACAGATTATCAGTAAGACTGGGTTCGATTTTGCGAAAGCAAATCAGTGATTTAAATTCTTCAAAACATTCTTTTTTTAACCAATATAGTCATTAAAAATTATCTCCATGAATTTCGTAAGTTTTCATAAAATTAAGTAAGGGGGAAAACGCATGTAAAAAAAAAATTTTACCAAGATTTTCTAATAAAAAAGATTAAAAAAATAATTACATTCGTTTGTGAATAAGTTCTGAAAATTTCATTAAAATCCGACAATTATTTGATTTTTGCAAGAATTTCCAAATTAATGTCTGTCAACGCAAAAAGTGACTAAAATTTGCTATACAACCGCTGACGCAAGAAAAACAGTTTTTAATCAAAACTTCGTATGTTCTCAAAAGGAGTAAAAAAATTAATTAAATAACAAAAAAAAAACAAACTTTGAGCTTTTCCTCAAAACGTTTATGCTATTATTTTGATGATAAAACTGTTTTCGTTACGTTTAGAGCATGTTTTCATCACGGTATGCTGATTTTTAGCGATCTCGTGGAGGTAACTATATAATATCATTCCTTCTATATTGCATTGAATGATGGACAATTTACTCCCACCTGAAGAGGGCACTTGAAGCTATAGAAATGTGGTTCTGCAGAACGAAATTAGGTCTGAAGATCCGAGTAACGAGGACAATTTCACGAAAATAGAAACAAGTAGACACGTATGCTTATTATCAGAAAGTTACTATTGATTTTTCTCGGGTATATAATGAGTAAAGAAAGCTTGGAGAATATGACACCCATAGGTCATGCCAAAGGTAAAGCAGACAGAAGAAAGCGGTGAGTCTTCTTCTTTATGTGCTATGTCCCCTTAAGACGTAAGCGATCATGGCTTTCCACAACTTCCTGTTCTATGTAGCTCTTAATAATTTTTTTCCCTCTTATTTCTTGTTCCACTATTGACTCAAGTTTACTAATTATGTTATGCGTTGTTTTCGTCTGTCCCTCTTTCTCTCTATTTGTCCTGTGAGTATCAGATTTTCCAAGCCCTCCTTCCTCATTATACGCCTCAGAAACCTCACCTGTCTCTTTCTGATGTTAAGTA
The DNA here is from genome assembly GCA_903632075.3 of Acanthosepion pharaonis. Taxonomy (NCBI): domain Eukaryota; kingdom Metazoa; phylum Mollusca; class Cephalopoda; order Sepiida; family Sepiidae; genus Acanthosepion; species Acanthosepion pharaonis. The sequence goes on from CAHIKZ030000224.1 coordinate 2,901,363, forward strand.
TTAGTTTCCTTTTAGTTTCCATTTTCTCCCAAACATCGTCGCTGCTTACATGTTCGGACCATAGTGAAGCATATATCGAAAGATACATGATCGCCTAAGCTTTTATCTCGCATGGCCCATAACTGATTGACTGATCTGCATCGAGCAATGTTCCACAAACGATTTATTTTTTTACTGCAGGGCTTACTTATAAAATAGCTAAAACTCTGGGGCGTAATTTAATAACGGAAAATTAATCAGGAAATTTGAAAATATGGCATATATATATATATATATATATATATATATATATATATATATATATATATGTATATATATATATATAATTTTTAAAACAGGGATCATAATTTATTTTTAAAATAAGATACAATAGTATCACACCAAATAAAATAATAACTAATAGTACGTTTTCGGCTGACTCATCTTCAAAAATTGATGTCGTCGGTATAAAGCTAAATTTCCGAAAAGAAAAGTTCCTTTTTCAATAATTGAATTTTAAAACAGCACCAATGTCGAGAGAGAAAAATGAAATATTTTCCCCCAATTTGGCCTAGAATTGGCTAAGTCTTCACCAAAAAATGCGAGTTTATGTTTTAATTCTCTCTGCTTACACAGGGTCGAATGCTGTATATTAATAACAACTGCTTTCAAGATGTTAAAGTGGAGAGTCGTTCGTGCCCTTTGCAGAACGGAGAAGAAATCCCCAGAGTAGCCAGTCCTACAAGCGACTGAATTCAATAAATGTTCGCCGATATCGGACGCATGAGCCTGTGAGCGACCGGATGCTACGGTCACATGACTACGTATTTGGCCAGTGACGACATGCTGGGTGATTCTAACCTCCAACCACTGAATAGTTTTACCCACATAGTCTCAAACTGACATTTATATTGATAAATTCTGATGATGGGTAGACAAGACATCCTTACGGGTAGAAGCAAAAGCCCTTCTAGTAGAAAAAATATTCCGCGCCACTACAGAATTAAAACGCCGCCTGACCAAAGAACATATGTTATCGGCGTATATATCTGACGACTGGGACCAATCCACGGTAGTTTCATGTATACAGGACACTTAGATGAACCAAACACTAAGTCCGTTAAATTTAGCAATTTTAAATCTAATGGTACTTGTAATCACACATTCAGGGTAATCATTCGCCAGAAACGGCTGTTTAATTTGCCTGAACTCAGCGTCAAGCTTGCACTCCGCACATATCAAAGCGCGATGAGTGAGAATTTTGACGGGATTGCTTTTCCTGGTTTTGGGAACAAAAGAATCCCAACTGATGTTTCCTATAAACACTAGTGAGAAAGCATGACGAAGTTCTCTCAACCAACGCATCCAGGAAAAGTTACTCTGATCTCTTTCACTTAGATAGTAAAATTAAAAGAGGTGTGGAGACTATTTAAATATTGAAAAAGAATATTATGTTTTGTTAAATAAAGAAAACAATTGTAGACATATCGTTAACATAACGGAAATAGCAATAAGGCTTCGAGATCTTGTCAAATAATTGTCTCTCATGGAAACCGACAAAGTGGTTAACCATAGGAGTTCCCACGTATGTAAATCTCATAATATCACGATTAAGAGTCTCGTAACACTAGGGCCGTAATGAAATCACATGTAATAAAGTCGTAGCAGCAGGGGAGAGCCTTGGGTAAGATACCCAACCCACTCCTGAATTGAATTCAGTTTTCTTTCTCCTAGACTGGTTGGGATATAGGGCCTAGTTTAACTTGCTGTTTACCAATTGCATATATCCTTGCATACTCCCTGTACATGATTGCAACATTCTCATAACCTTAAGCTTGAGTTGTTCTTGAGGCATGTATCGATTGAATATTAATAAAACAAACAAGCCTGAAACTTGTCTAAAAGAGGTGGATATGCAATATAATTGGCCCTGTTCTGGCATCTCGTCTATAGTCGCTCTCCCACAGACGCGCCGTCCCTCTCTCTCTGTCTGTTTTACAAATACTTTCATGGTAATTGCTCCGAGGAGCTGCATTCGCTGGTTCTCAGACTTCATGAGTTCAAGCGCCTTACGAGGCTGGCATCCCGATCTCACCATTTCACTGTCGAAACTACTAAATGTAGCCGTCTCTTCTACTCCAATAGCTTCATATCTCGCACCTCTCGCCTGTGGAACTCCCTTCCCTATTCCAGTTTCCCTGAGAGCTATAATCTCCAGCTATTCAAATGTAATGTCAATCGTTATCACCAGTTGCCTTGATCTATCCACTACCCTTCTCCTCATCTTTTCCTCTATCATTCCTATCTGATCTTGCTCCAAATCTTCTGCAACCCCTTGCGTCCTAGTGGCTCCCTGCCTTGCTTGGGATGAAACGATTTTGAAAAAAAAAAAAAAGTAAAAATAAACATAAATCTAAAACAAATAATTTTGTTGATCTTCAACCAAATATGCATAAATGTGAAATTGCTTCCCATAAACATAGTGCGACGGATAAATTGTCGTCTAAATTACGCAAAAATGAAAATAACATTGACATCTAATTTCCACTGATATATTTGCCAATATTACACTAAAATATCTTGAAATATGAAAGACTAAGTTGTCTTTCATATTTCAAGATATTTTAGTGTAATATATATATATATATATATATATATATATATATATATATATATATAATTTTTAAAACAGGGTTCATAATTTATTTTTAAAATAAGATAGAATAGTATCACACCGAATAAAATAATATCTTAGGGTACATTTCGGCGAACTCATCTTCAGAAATTGATGTCGTCGGTATAAAGCTAAATTTCCGAAAAGAAAAGTTCCTTTTTCAATAATTGAATTTTAAAACAGCACCAATGTCGAGAGAGAAAAATGAAATATTTTCCCCCAATTGGCTACGTATTCACCAAAAAAGACGGGTTTATGTTTTAATTCTCTCTGCTTACACAGGGTCGAATGCTGTATATTAATAACAACTGCTTTCAAGATGTTATATAATATTATATAATACTTACCTTCAATAAAATCGTTATTGGCTTCAAGCATGGCCTCCAGAATTTCCTGCAACTCTTTTGGACGGTCTCCTTGATTAAGTTGGGGAATGCTGCTACAATACTTGCCTTCAATTCATCTTTGGTGTTACAAGTAATTTTGTTGATCTATCGTTAAATTGCACCCCACATAATAATCAAGGGACTTGAAGTCTGGGGAGTTAGGTGGCCAGATGTAAGAGGTGATATGGTCGTAGAAATTGCCTGACAGACATAACTGGGTTCTTTTGCTTGTGTGGCATTGTGCAGAATTCTGTTGCCAGACATAGACTCTTCCAGCAGCCACCTTCTTGATTCAGGGTAACACCACCTCATCAAGGTGTTGAGTCTGTGGAAAAATAAATGGTGGCATAACGTCGCTATCATTAGTGATCACTTCAAACACCTTCATAATCATCATTAGACATTCTGAATCCTCAGATTGACACCCAAACACTTTGAAATGTTCGTATTATTGGAGCTTCGGGCGCGAATACCAAACAGTACAAGGATGTCGTTTCCAAACTTCTGGCGGAGTGAATTGCGCCAGGGTGCTCTTTTTCTTACAGATATTGGCCTTCATACTCTAATATACTGTGAAGTCTACAAAATAAACAACAAACAACGCACAGATAAAATTATAAAATTTACGACAATTTACCCATCGCACCCTGTATACCCAATATATATATATATATATATATATATATATATATATCTTTGTCGCCATATTTATCACAACATTTCGGCCGTTGTACGCTTCGGCCTTCTTCAGGTGGTTGGAATTTCGAACTGAACCTTTTATTTCGCTCACTGGGGTAGACTGTTCTTGTTCCACGTTTCAACATGATTCCCACATATGAAGAGAGAAGGGAGATCACCGCCCTCTGTGGGATCATGTTGAGATCATAGACAAGGAATACAACTGGAAAATTCGTAAACTTAAGGAATCAGCACATATGCTAGGCCACAAAAATCTCCTGAGCCGACCAAGCATAGAAATAAATATAATATGGGAACCAGTAATAAGGAGTGCCAGAGAAAAGCAATGATAACAACAAAGTTGCAATATGAGCTCTGGTAAAAACATGCAATGATAACAGCAAAAATTGCAATATGAACACTGGTAAAAACATGCAATGATTACAGCAAAATTGCAATATGAGCACTGGTAAAAATGGTTGCTGAAGACATTAGGTTTATAATACCCAGAAATTCCTACCCAGACATATGGCACAGTGGATAAAGGCGTTGGTTAGATCCAGTGACACGACCCGATGAGTGTGAGTTCAATACCCGGTTAAGGCAGTGGAGAACTTTCAGAGAGAAATAACTGATAACTGACATCCATCAAACATGGCACGTGGAAATAGACCAGTCTACCCCAGTGAGCGAAATAAAGGGTTCAGTTCGTAATTCCAACCACCGGAAGAAAGCCGGAGCGTAAAACGGCCGAAACGTTGTGATAAATATGGCGACAAAGATGAGGTAAATAGTCCGAATTATGTAAATAATGTACATATATATGTATGTGTGTAGGGATGTGGGTGTAGAGTATAGAGCCATAGCCTCAGCACACTAGATGTTTTTATACAAATTCTCAATCAATAAAAACCTCAAGTACGACTCAAGGTAAAGGATCACTGTGTGGTGGTTTATAAGTGTAAGAAAAGGCAAGAAGTGAAGTTCATGGAATTATGCAGCAAAGATTACACTTAATCTTAGAGTTGGTCAAGATTGTAGTGATTGGAAAAACATCCTGCCGGGAAACTGTTCCACATAGCTGCAGTTAATTCGGAAAAATCACTCCGAGTGAAACTTCCTCCTTACTAACGGAATACAAAAGGAATGTGAATGATTACGTGGCATTTGCCCCATTTGCAAAAGTTAGAGCTAGTGGTACCAAGTAATGAAGATAATGATGTTTTTGTGGTTTCTGTTGCAAATAGGTTTTATTCGGTGAACTTAGTAGCCCCATACACAACCGTTTTTGGATTCAGAGTTGCTTTTCTCCTAGGGTAGTTGTCATCCAAAGCTAGCTTTGTGGGAAGAAAGAATAGGCAAATTCATCCCTCTCCAAGAGCATTTTTTGCGAAAGGGAGCACAATAGGCTTTCAAATCAGTACGCCAATCCCACTATCCGCTATTCTACTCGCCCATTATATATATATATATATATATATATATATATATATATATACAAAAAATGTACACAACAGATTCATAAAATCAAAAGAAAATGGTTGAATACATCAACACAGATATAAGGACAATATTCTCCAATACTAACGTTATTTTCAGTTAACAATATGAAAATACCGTTTCTCTACATTCCAGTTGCTAGGAAAATTCTGTTTTTTGTTTTTATTAGTTATCTTGATCAATTAAATTCATTTCGTATTTTGCTTTAATAAAGTCCTAATTGAACGAAACGCCTCAGCAATTACTAGTTTTTCTATTGTCATTTTTATTCATAACTTGTCTTCTCTAATGGTTAAATCGGAGAAATTTTCATATATATATATATATATATATATATATATATATATATATATATATATATAGATAAACGCTCTTACTAGTACTCAAAACAACACAAAAAAAATATATCGCAAACAGACAAAACATGAAGAAAAACTAACAACACCAAAACAAACCCGCTTGAAAATGGCTATGGAAATGATCGTAAGCACTTGGGACAGTGGACGGTACGGACAAACAACAAAATGTAAGAAAGCTGAAAAAAAACTAAAAAAAAATAATAAAATCGCTCTTGTCCGTCATATTTAATGAAAGGTGTTACACAGAAAAATTGCTGGCCAAATATGCATTAATCAATATATATATATATATATATATATATATATATATAGATATATATATATAGATAGATAGATAATATTATTGGTAAATATACGCATACATATGCAAAATCTATAAATATATATACATACATGCATACACATACATATATATTTTTTGAATAAAAAAAAATCCCAAGAGGATAGAATCCAGGTAGAACTCAATGTCCAGGACAGAGTAAGGATATAATAAAAATGCTTAAACACTAATATTCCACAATCATAATCCAATTCATCAGACCGACAAATTTGTAGGTCTGATGAATTGATTGTATTTACGATTCCAATGGAATAAATTATGACCATGGGATATTAGTGTTTAAGCCTTTTATTATATATATATATATATATATATATATATATATATATATATATATATATATATATATATAGTTGAATGAATATGAGTTTGAGACGGTTGGTTTCATGCTTATACGTTCCTCAGACAAACTCTGGCAATATTCATGTTTATCTGAGGATCGTAGAAGCGTGAAACCAACGGTCACAAGCTCATATTCATTCAACTAAATATGTTAGCTCTATCAGTGATATTGAGCGCTTCCTAATAAGCACTGCGCATATATAAAATATATATAGAATATTATATATATATATATATATATATATATATATATATATATATATATATGTGTATGTATGAAATCATGAATAGTGAGAAAATCAACAATAATTTGGAATAAGTCATTGTTATTATCAAATTATTACAAAATATAATTTTATTTTCTTACTGAATCGTAAAAACGTATCTCCAAGGCAGCCATGCTTGAAACTAGCATTTACCTATTCTTTGCCTTATATCATGAATAGCGGGAACACAAGGCAAAAAAAAAAAAATAAAATAAAATGATGTATCGTTCTAGAAGCAAAAACAAATCGATAACGAATTAAATGAGAATTCCGACTGAGTAATATTTCTCTAAATAAGAATTACAAAAGAAAGAATATGATAAGAGAGCAAGTATCGATTTGGCTTCAAACTTGTTTATCTATTCTGATTTTTTGTTTTTGTTTTTTAAGCCATGTCCCTTCAGAATGTAGGCGATCATAGCTCTCCATAATTTGTTTCTTTTTCTAAATGAATTTCTATGACTTCTTCGGAAAGAGAGTGGAGGAGGTTTCTTTTTTCCTTCTCAACGGTTTTGAATTTAAAGATGTCGTCCTAGGATTCAGAAAGCTAGTCTGATCGATTGATGTGGATTTTATACGGCTTATCAACCTATTGCAGCTTATTTAAATACAGAAAAGATTTTTAGACGGTAAAAATTTAATAGAGATAATAATGATTTACTGATACAAGTCACTACTAATTAACCTATAGGGTTGAGGATGGGGTGGATTCATACCTTTCCCAAGGATAATTACGCCTAAATGAACCCGACTGTAACTGGAACACAGCTTTTCGATTTCCAATTCCGAGCCGTTATTCATTACGTCTCCTACACATCCTTGCTTACAGCAGCTGTTATTCCAAGCGGTCACCCATCTCGGAACTGACCAGGCTCGACGTTACTTAACTTCGGTGATCGTTTGAGAACCGGTGTGATTCAGCCGTAAGCCCATTTTAAATTAACACCAAACCTCAAGTGGAACATGTATAGACGATTCATCGCTAAAGAAGCAGAAAAAGCGTGGTTCTTTGCTAACCGTTTCTCTCAGGCGGAATGTGTCAAGTCTTTTACTGTTCTGCCGTTACTTCCATGGAAAGTGCTCGGACAAACTCCATTCAATGGTTCCGCCAATTCTAATCTCCATGGCTATAACCCGTCATGCCACTCACATTGCAGCAAAACATCCACATTCCATCTCTATTCCATCGGGGAGAAGTAGATTCCACCCGAACAACTTATTCCTATGAACCATTGGTCTGTGGAACCAACATCCAAGAGGATGTTCCTCGATCACTACAATCTTAACCTGTTCAATTCTAGGGTTAGTTGTTATCTTCCTCACATATCCACACAAACTTCCTCTTACTCTGTAACCCTCTCACTCAAAGGGTCCCGGGCCTTGTATAAAATGAACCTTACTATAAAAAGAATAAAAACATCATTGGCAAGAACTCTACCAACTTGCTGAGGCAGTTACGAAAGACTATCATGACGAAACGTCTAAGAAAATTGACGAAAATTTGTTTCATCAGGATAATGCTCCACCACACATATCCTTGCTTTCAATGGCTGCTCTGGGTGACACTGGCTTTGAACTGTTTGATCAGCCTCCCAATTCTCTTGTTTTGTCTATCATCTCTTACCCAACATAAAAAAAAAACTTGACTGGAAACCGGTATCTACAGTTGATAACTTCAAACCAACAGGGTTAAAAGTCTTCTCTGCAGTCAGATACCAGTTTACCTGGAAGAAAACAATAGTCATTAATAAGATTTGGAATTAATGCATGCAAGATTGCAAAGCTCTGGCATCACTCTGTCATAGTCAGCCTATGAACCATTCATGACTTCAGATTCGCTTTAATTGTCCTTTACATTATTCATTAAGGAAAAAAATAATATGATTATTAGCACAATTAGAAGACAATTTTTAACATATTGTTCCAGCAAAATCACCTTTGTACATTTCGATATCAGTAAAATAATCCACAAAACGAATATTTTAAATAAACTTTTAAATTTGTCATTAAGAAGTTATGCGTGTATAATGGCTCTAACTATTTTGAATAAGTTATTGAAACCGTCTTCTACTACGTGTGATATCCCTACAGGATGTTTGCGATCATGGCTCTCCACAGCTTCCTGTTCTCAGTAGCTCTTACTAAAGTTTGCCTTTTTTATCTCTCCTAAACCCTTTTTCACCATCCATTCATCTAAGCTCGCTAGGTAGGTTATAACGTTGCTTTCCTGTGTACTTCTTGCTTTCAATCTGTGCTGTGAGCATCAAATTTTCCAAGCCCTCTTTGCTCATTCCTAGAAATTTCAACTCTCTCTTCCTGATGCTAAGTATAAGTGTCTTTTTTCTTTCCATTTTCTCTAAAATTTGCGAGGTAAGTTATGCGTTGTTTTCCTCTATCGCTCTATCTGCCCTGTGAGTATCGAATTTTCCAAGCACTCTTTCCTCATTATGTGCCCTAGAAATTTCAACTGCCTCGTCCTGATGTTAAGCATAAGTGTCCTTTTTGTTTCCATTTTCTCTAAAACGTCACTGTTACTTACGTGTTCGCTTCATTGTATTTTCAACATCCTCCTGTAGAAACGATTTTCTGTTGCTTCAAGCCATTTTTTCATCTGTGAGTAAAAGTGTCCATCATTTACTGCCATATAGAAGGACTGATATTACGTAATATTCAATTCTCTTTCCTTTGTTTCTAACGAAATTTTTCTGTTTCTCAATACTTTGCTTACTTTTTGGAAGGCATTTTAGAATAACCTTTTTTTTATTGAATGCTAAAAACAGTTAAAAGGTTGGGCGAACAACGTCTAAGTCTGGTGATTACATAATTTTGCCAGGGATACTACCTCTGGCAAAATTATTGGGTGAATTAAATTTAACTGGAGGTTATTAGCGTCGCTTATATCAGGCTCAAGACCACAATTAAAGTACACTTCGCATGATCACGAGACCCTTGACCTTGTAAGGCCGTTTCCTTCTCATAGAATGGTTACCAACCAGTCTGTCCTGCTATTTGCCCATAGCTGGAACGAGAAGAGATGGTTTTATACCTTTTCCAAGTATATTAGCAGGTAAGTGAATGTAATAATCTCAACTGGAATTTTAATCTGCTTTCCTATTCCTTAATCCAAATCTCTATCCTTCACCCCACCGTGCCTCCAAGCGGATCTAGTGAAGTATCGCTAATTATTGTCCCGCTTCGTTTAGTCTGGCACAAGGCTGCAGGTGTGGAGTATCTAATGATCGAACTCATAATTAATAGTCAATTCAACTGGCTCACTAACACTTAAGCCACCGCAAAGTACCTAAATTTAGTTGGAAGTTGGATGATAATGATACACAAAGGGGAGATAAATATGATAGAATTAAATGAAACTGGTACAATGATTAAATTTATTAAGGTGAGACAAATGAATTTGGTAACAATAAGCCAATCTAGAAATCAATATCAATTAATTCGTTCATTTTTATCGAGTATATTTAAAGAAAACAAATCTGCGGCCGTTCGATTACTTTGCCCTTGATTTTACGATTGCGCCATGACACCTACATTTTACTTTCTTTATGCGTCGAGTGTATTCGGAACGTGGGCGATCATGGCTCTCCCCAACTTCGTAACAATTAGACAATCTAGAAAAATTGTAGAAAATTTTTTCTATGAGGTAATTTTTTACATCTATTTTCTGTTTATTTATTTTACTTGATGCATATCTATTTTCTTCTGAGACATCGTTCGATTATGACAATCTTTACAGAGAAGCATAACCAAATAGGTAGTCTCTAGAGACTTTTAATTAATACAGCTCAAGGGTATATAAGATGAAATTAGTCCCTTAATCGGGGAAGTGAAGTGAAGAAAAGGTCACTGTTCATTACACAGGATTTATTGGCAAGATTCCTTCAGGGATTTTATTCTATTTCTGTTTTTATAAATATTGAAGACGAGTATTGATAGTAGGCGTCGATGGGGGCCTAAACCTTTTCTTTTACACAGCTTCTTATATAGGTTATTTGCTCTGAGAAACCTGCGGATACCGTAAAATGCTGTTGAGAGATTTGAATATTCCAGGAAATACTATTAAGAGATTTGCATAAGCCATAAAATAGACTTGAGAAATTTGTATATGCCATAAAATTTTATTGCAAGATATGCATGTCTTAAAATGGTATTGAGATATTTTGCCATGAAATGGTATTGTGATATTTGCATATGCCATGAAATGGTATTGAGAAATTTGCATATGTTATAAAATGGTCTCAACAAAATTGTGTTAATTAAAGCAGTCCGATAGGTTTAAAAAAATTTAAACATACTTTTTCTTTTTTTTTTTTTTAAGCGTTTCACCCCAAGCAAGGCGGGAAACCACTAGGATACAAGGGGTTACAGGAAATAGCAAGATCAGATAGGCGTGATAGAAGAAAGGATGAGGGTAGTGGATAGATCAAGGCAACTGGAGATGTCGATTGACATTACACTTGAATAGCTGGAGATTATAGCTTGCAGGGAAACAGAAGAAGGGAAAGGAGTTCCACAGGCGAGAGGTGCGAGACATGAAGCTATTAGAGTAGAAGAGACGGCTACATTTAGGAGTTTCGACAGTGAGGGGGTGAGAGCGGGATCCCAGCCTCGTAGGGCGCTTGAACTCATGAAGTCTGGGAACAAGCAAATGCAGCTCCTCGGAGCAATTTCCGTGAAAGTATTTGTAGAACAGACAGAGGGAGGCGACGGCGCGTCTGTGAGAAAGTGACTGTAGACGAGACGCCAGGGCAGGGCCAACTATATTGCATATCCGCCTCTGGAGCCTATCAAGAACCCCGAGGCAAACAGAAGAGACGCCAGACCATATATGGCAGCAATACTCCATGCAAGGGTGAATTGTGGATTTGTATAGCTCAGAAGCATATAATTATTTATTTATTTCTTATTTTAATACAGGTATTGAATTCACGACTATTTGCGTCCTGCCACTTTGTCATGTGTCCTCAAGGACACATGACACAATGAATAAAAGTTGGTTAGATCCAGTGACACAACCCAAAGAGTGTGAGTTCAATACCCAGTTAAGGCAGTGGAGAACTTTCAGAGGGAAATTAACAGGAGATAACTGATAACTGACATCCATTAAACAGTCTACCACAGTGAGCGAAATAAAGGGTTCAGTTCGACATTCTAACCACCTGAAGAAGTCCGGGGTGTACAACGGCCGAAACGTTGTAATAAATATGGCGACAAAGATGGGGACAATAGTCCGAATAATGTAAATAGTTTACCTCTGCTTGTTTTGTTTTCAATATGTCCTGTCAGTGTTCTCATTATGTGCTTATGAAAATGCAATTGTCATCTGATTTTACAATCAGGTGACAATTGCTCTCTGTGTAACGCTCAATTATACCGTATTAAAAAAAAAAAAGCCTTCTTTTTTACTTTGAGAGGAATGCAAAGCAAATTTTAAGCAAACAAACCTAATTCAAACCTTCGTGTTTCTTCTGGCTGGAAAGATCATGGCTCTCCAGAACTTCCTATCATTTGTAGCTCTTAATGATTATTTTTATTATCCATCTGACTCCCTGGTTTGCGCATCATTTACACAAGCTTACTTTCTGTTTTCCTCTTCAACACGTCCTGTGAGTATCAAATTCTAAAAGCCTTCTCTCCTCATTATGTATCTTAGAAATTTCAACTGTCTCCTTATGATTTAAAGTATTAGGATCATTGCAAAAATTGGTGCCCGATTAGAAATAATGAAATCGAGCATCAACATTTGCAATAATCTGATATACCGGGTGTAACAGTAAAATTGTTCAAATCCTGTGACAGCAAAATTGTCCAATTGTTAGATTAAGCTTTGAGCCGTTGTATCTTAGAAATGATTAAAGATATCTTACTGGAATTCACCGAGGTTTTTTATAACACTATTGGACTCTACTTTGATTAATAAGAATATATAATTACTCTCCAAGCTTAACAGAAGAATTTTGATGCAATCGATCATAAACGAAAATGACATGTTCATCATTAATTAATCATAGCTAAGGATCGGAGCTCATGAAAGATTGATATAAAGTTTATATATATATATATATATATATATATATATATATATATAAACTTTTGGAAAGTTGGAAAATCATCCTAGAATTACATATATATGTATATAATTGTAGGATGATTTTCCATCTTATTCAAGATGATCTTCGCCCTCTCTAACCTTCTAACCTTCTGTCCTGGAGTAACAAGGTGCCTCACATTTCACGTACGATTTCATTTTCAAGTTTTTTTTTTCACTGCTCTTTGGACTGTTATATGTGAAATTCCTCTCTCATGTTCCAAACGTCTTATGACCTGGGTTGGATATTTTCAAATTGATCTCTTTAGTTCTGTTGAAATGATGATCCCTTTTCTTGTTGTGATCTCCTGATCCAGTTTTCCTCTCTACTGTTCTCTCCTTTTTTTAAAACTTATTCACCATTCTCGTGATAGTTTTGAATAGACATTGAAGATTGAAGCCAGAGTATGAATGTTGGTATCAGTACTGAAGGCCCGAATGATCTTTTTCCTCTCACCATTGCTTGGTTAAGAAGACAGTGTGCCCGACACAAAACGATTTTAACCTGTTCTGTTTCTAGCTGAATAACTCAAAGGATTTTTCAGTGATTCTTACGACAAATGCTGTCAAGATGGCTATCGTCTTATCTGATAACCTAAAAAAAAAAGAAACTGAATTAGTTTAGTGGCTTTTTAGATATTAAACATTTTGTGTGGTGGATAATTAGGCTGTTACACGATTTGGACAATTTTACTGTTACAACCGGTAAGTAATATTTTTTGTTTTTCTTAAAACTTCCTCGTTACTCGTCTATGCTATTCTCAACATGCTTCTGTAGAACCTAGTCTTCTCTTCATCTTTCAGGAAATTGTCCAGCATTTACCGCTATAATGGAGGACTGATAATACACTTAAGCACTTTTGACCTTGTTTCTGAAGAAATATTTTCTCTTTGTTAATATTTGTTTTGTTTTTCGAGAAATATATTTCGCGATTCCAATGCTTCTTCGGGTTTTGCTGTCACATTTTCCCGTCATTCCTTAAGAAAACTTCTGAGATATTTGAATTACCGTATTTGCATGGTTTTGACATCTTCCATTCATAGTTCTTTTTTATTTTTATTTTTCCTTGTTTTTGTAAGCAGCTACTGGTGACAATGCAGTTGCTGTATCGTCCATATTTACATTGACAAACTGCATCTCATTAGCCTCTTATTTTTCTTATTAAAATTCATATACAGGAAAGATGATCTAACAAAGTAAGGCTTAGTCTTCACTGCTTTAGAGCAATTATAAAAATAATAAAAAAAACTTTAAAAAATATTTTGACCGCCTCTCGTAAGTGCATTTAAAGATTCTGCACTGGGAAGACATTTATTAATTTGATAACAAGATCGTGTTTTATTTATATAATGGCAAGCCTACACGGTGCTGACTGGGTATCTGTATCTATCTATCTATCTATCTATCTATCTATCTATCTATCTATCCTTTTTATCCGGTAATCTCTTTATTTATCCATCTATGTTTGTGCGTCAAGATGCTGAAAAACGTTTTTAACTAATTTATTAGCTTTTAAATATATTTGCACCTATTCGTACATACGTCTATATACATGTGTGTGTGTGTATGTATATATATATATATATGAGCTGAAAATATGGATTAAATCCGACAGAATGATTTAATAAGGGACACGTAGGAAAATATTTTAAAATTTAACAACATTCGCTAATTATTTAGCTTCTACAAAATTTCTGATGAAAGGAAATAGAGAAATATGTTATGTTTTTCAACATGTCACTTATTTAATCATACAAAAACACGCCATAGGCATTTTATTAAATATCTGTATTATTTCCTAGTATACGTCATATATATATATATATATATATATATATATATATATATATATATATATATATATATATATTGAACAATACGAAAATAAAAAAATTAGAAAAAAATTAAAATCTTTAGACACACTGGGTTGTAGGTTAATATTCTTTCGTTTTCTTTTTTATTATTATTCCATTTAGATTCCTCGACTAGTTTCGACCGAAATGGCCATCATCAGGAGGAGAAATATTTCTGCTTGCTGGTAGCACTAAACTACAGAAATGAATGGCTTTTGCTGGAGAAAATGAACTTTTGTCTGTAGTTTTTATTTGTTTTTTTATTTTTTTATCTTTTTAACATGAATCTTTTAACATTCCTTGTGTTGGTCAAACAGTCTCTTTTAAGTTGTTATTTGAGATAAGAGCTGGATAGATACATGTTATTCTGAATTCTCTGGTCAGTTTGACAGTTTTATTGGACCTGGTGAGGGGATGTGTCTCTGTTTAGTGTTTGTGTGTGTGTTATTTGGTTCTTAGGGAGTGAGTGAGTATGATATGTGTAAGCGTGTGTATTACTGCAGGTGTGTGTTATCATTTGGCTCATTAGGGAGTGAGTTAGTATGATGTGTATGAGTGTGTATATATTCGTGTGGGTGTGTGTATAAGTGTGAGGCCTCCACACCTCCGTAAGCATGTCTGTCTTGTGTGGGTGAGAAATGTGGGTAGGTTTTCATTTGTTGAGTTATATATTGTTACTATCTATATATTGTTAAATTTATGATTTAGCCCGGTTGGGTATTTTGTTTTTTAGACGTTGTATCCACTTATTTTCATGGGACTCTAAAATCTTTCTAATGTTATCTGCTCTGAACTTTTATATATATATATATATATATATATATATATATATATATATATATATATATATATTATGAAATGGACAAAGTCCGACAATTATTTTAAGACATTTTTATGTTTATACATTCTTTTTATAGAAACAAATATTTAAGTAAATCCTCTGTTTATAATAAACAATATTAAACAACATTTACCGGCCTGAATGTCCGAGAAATTTTCATAGAAAATATTCGTTCTCCGACAGGAATCGAACCCGTATCCTATACGGAACCGTCATTTAGCCTGACGTGCCTTAACCGATCGAGTCACAGAGGAGCGTTCGGTTAGCAAGGTCGAATTTACTTTTGTAATATTTTTTTAAATTGTAAAGAGACTTTATGGAAACAAAGTGTATATATATATATATATATATATATATATATATATATATATGTGTGTGTTGTGTGTGTGTGTGTGTGTATATATATATGTGTGTGTGTGTGTGTATATATATATATATATATATATATATATATATATATATATATATATATATATATATATATATATATATATATATATATATATATATATATAGGCATATTTTCATTTAAACATGTTTCATTGAATAATTTAGACATATGATTGATGTCTTTTTACATTTAGAATAATCCTTTCCAGTTAAAATGAAATTCGTCTAGGAAGACACTGTAGTTTTCTCTTACACAAGTACTTTCGATCTCCTCCGAGATAAACCTCAGGGTGAATTACAAAGACAAACTTATTGTAACTATGATCGTTGTGATGGTGATTTTTTTTTTTTTTACATGTGTGTTATATTTATTTATATATGAGTGCGCCGTCGATCAAGCAAAGTCGAATAACAATTTGCTTTATCGGGTCAGTATTAGTTCTTAGGACCTAACGACGGTTTCTCCTGCCAAGGATTACGCTGGATCGAATCCTACCAGAAAGCTCTTATTTTCCTTTAACGAATTTTCTAAAACATCCACGTGGAATAAATTTTTTGTATGTGCCTATGTACACTCTTCTGTTTTTTTTTTCTTGTAATTAAATTTCATAATATTATAAAACATTAAAAATAATGTTATACATATTTGTGATTTGTTATCATTTTAAACGTTATTTTTAGTGGATATATATATATATATATATATATATATATATATATATATATATATATATATATATATATAAATTCATGAATCATTCATACAAAAAACAAATATAGAGGTTAATGATGGCGAGAATACATCTTCGCAAACACATAAATAAGATACACCAACCCCGAACCTGTATATGAATGATATGATCCCCGTTTCTAAATTCCAGTTGCATAAGGTTTTTTTAATTTTTTACAAGGTTTCGTCTGTTCCTACAGACATCATCAGGTATGGAAGTAGATTTTATTCTTGTTTTTAATTCTCAGTAATAAGAGGACAACGAAAATAGAGATGCAATCCGAAAAAATGACATGAGAAATGTGTTATTGTTTTGGAACGTGCGGTCGCAACGCTGAGTTTGAATTTAAATTTTAAGGTTTTGCATTTTTGTACAAATATAGCAATAAGAGAATTCTTTTTTACTGGTAGATTTTCCGTGAATATGGCATGAACTATATTGTTCAATCATTACAGTAATGTCACACTTATTATCCGAGAGTTGCACGTTGGATCAGTTATTTTAATTTCAATTAAAAGGTGCAAATATAATTTATAAATTCATGAATCATTCATACAAAAAACAAATCTACCAGTAAAAAAGAATTCTCTTATTTGATTTGTTGGTAGATTTGTTTTTTGTATGAATGATTCATGAATTTATAAATTATATTTATATATATGAGTGTGTGTGTCATTATTCTCAGAGTGTATCTGTAGAAGACACACAATGAATAAAAAGAGACAGTAGGAAAAACTATACTTACCCGTCGCGTTTCGTCTTCTGAGTTTATTGCTTCGATAAAGTCCCTCAGAGGACGAAACGCGTTGGCTAAGAATAGTTTTTTCCTCTTTGCCACTTTTTTTATTCATATATATATATATATATATATATATATATATATATATATATATATATATATATATATATATATATGTGTGTGTGTGTGTGTGTGTGTGTGTGTGTGTAGTCATCCACAGCTAGACTGTTTCGCTGCATCACAGCTCATCAGTGTGGCTAGACAAGCGATTGCCTCAAAACGGGATCAAAACCTGACCGATTGACACCAGTCGGAGAGTCTCACCCACTCATATATATATATATATATATATATATATATATATATATATATATATATATATATATATATATATTAGTTCTTTTGAATGTGTTGGCGATCTTTTAAGAAAAGACTTCAACCTAAAGTCATGTGCATATCCTCTCGCAAAGCCTAAAATTGCTAAACCCTCTACACAACACACCTTCGAACATGGACATTGAACAAAATATTACCAAAGAATCACTTGAAATGGTGAAATGGCTAATGAATTCTCCAAAGCGCTTGGGACAGTAACAATTACTGACAGTTTTTACTCTCTCTTCGTCCTTCCAAAAAGAAAACTGTAAGGACACTAGAAAATCTTATAAGATTTCGTTGCCTGTTACGTTCAATAAAATAATTCATATACGTATATGTAATGTAATTTTATCTTTTTTTTTATATTTCTTTTTTTGATTCAACTCACAGGTAGACACTATGGTAAACAAGATTTTGTTGGATACATCCTGACATTTTTGGAAAGCCACAATTCAAATTCAAATATACGGATATCGAGTAAATGATGTCATGTGTAGAAATACTAGCAGCACCGGAAAAATATTCAACATCCAAATCTTGATAATGAATGTGACGGTCAAAAGTACTCGAACTAAAACATGAACTTTAGACATGTTTATCGAAAATTCTGATATGCAGGTACAACCTATTCGAAAATTAGAAAAACCCAATACAAATTATACAAACACACCTTGTCAGTTTAATTTAACAAAACCTTTTAAAATGGGTTCTTGCTGCTTAAATATATATATTGTTTAAAATTTACTCTATTTATCGGGGAAGAGGATTCAGCATAGTTTTGACATTGTTAGCAATCTTGATCGCACTGAATCGGGAAACAGACGGTCACCTTACACCGTCTATATCTATCTCTGTATATATTATTCAAACGAAATACAAATAAAATAGAAGAAATATAAGCGCGACTTCCAGTTTCACGCTTAGGCGATCATTAGGCCCACATTCGATGACAAGACGAGTACAAATAGGAACATTACTTAACCATGAAAACTGATTAGCATAAATGGCGAAGGTATTTACTCTGAAATATTTACTGCCTAAGTTAGAGATGTAAATCCAATCCTGATTCTAATAATTTAATAAGACTTTTTGCAATTTAGTCTTCATGCTGAAGGAAGCATCGGTTGAATATCCCCCGTGAAAAGGCACCAAAATTAAATGAAAAAATCTTTCTTTTTTTCCAAAATGAAGTGTTCAATTTTTAAAAAGAAAATTGACCAACAAATGTAACTAAATAAATTAAAATAAAATATCTTATCTTCCTGCTAGATACATAACTGAACAATTTCAGATTAAATGTTGTTACGTTATAGCATTTTTTTTTATAAAGAACAAATTTAACATTTAGTTGACGTCAGTAATTAACATTTTTATGTAATGCATTTAAAATAAATCTTCTAAATAAACAAACGGCAAATTCTGTCTGTCTGTCCGTGTGTCTGAAACTCTTCTAACTTGAGTCACACTTGCTCTACTTAGACATATTATATCATTTTGATCCGTAGATTGAAAATCTGACATTCATTTGCTGTTTGAACATCCGGCAGTAGCTTTTGTGTCCGGATGAACCGTTAAAAATCTAAATTTTAAAATAACTGAAAAAATTAGTGACCTTATTTTATTTTTTTTAATATATACTGGAATTAAAGCAGCACATGACTTTGGGAATGTAATTTTTTTGGTTTTAAATTCAGTTTAACTTTGTAAATTTAAGAAATCAATTCTATTTCTTCGAAATGCCGAAGAATCAGAGTTAAAGTGAGAAGTTTCGTGAGGTGAGACTTGGAAGTTCCATGGAGTTTGGGATTTGAAGAACTCAATTTTTGGCCCAAATTGAAGTTTTGGCCCAAATTGAAGTTTTGGCCCAGATCAGTCTTTTGTCGGGAATTAAACATATAGCCCGAATAGAGTTAAAGTTCCATGGAGTGAAGTGAGGAATTCAAAGTTATTTTTTTCAAAATTATTATTGCAGGTTTCTTAGCTGGACCAGAAGTCCCTGTTGTTTTACGTTGAAGACCCAAAAACGTCCTCACGGAGTTCGGCATTTGAGCACTTAATAAATGAATGCTATATCTATTAATGAATTAATGTAATACCCTATTGTATTCGTTTGGATTTGGTCGATACGGCGTAAAGTGTGACCATGTAGCCTAGGCAGCGTACAGCCTCCATATCTTCGCCTCATATTCCTATAAACTGTCCCTCTTACTCTGTAACCCACTACCACGAGTGGCTCTTGGGCCTTGTAAAGGGTGAACATCATTACAGAAAATGTATACAATGGCAAAGGCTTCCACCCTGGAGAGGTCAATCCAGTCTCACCACCAAAGGACTGAATTTTGACCAAACAAGGTACTGCCTTTATCTCGCGAGATAGACAGATGTCAATAATATATATATAGGCAATTAAATGAAAAACAAAATCTTGTGTTAAGTGTTTCATTCTCTGAAGTGAGCTCTTCACACTATTAATGTTTTATAGATGGAATTATATATATATATATATATATATATATATATATATATATATATATATATATATATATGAGGGTAGAAAACGAAAAAACAACAAACGACAGTTAAGAAGAGAGAAATGTTGTATGATTCTGCACGTAAATTAAAGGGGGTAAACTATTTTATTAATACGATTTTTTAATCGACTTCACTCCGAGCATGGCAGTAAGACATAAGAGGTTACTGGGTGTCAAAGAATTAGAAAACAGGAACATTACTAAGGGGGAGAACAATAGAAGAATCATCAGGAAGACAATAGATAACATTTGGCTGGAGAGCTTGTAACCGAAAGAAATTTCCACGTGTTGGAAGTGCGAGAAGAGAAACTCTTAGCATAGAACTTACGGTCACATCTAGCCGATTCAACTGTAAAATAATGAGACCTCCTTGCCAATCTAGTACTGCGCTTAAATTCATTCGGTAACATAGCGAAGAGCTGATGAAAGTATTTATTGAACAGCATAGGGAAGCAACTTTACATCAGTGGGAAAGTCACTGAAGCCGAGACACCAGATCAGGACCAATAATATTGCCGATTCTTCTTTGGATTTTATCAAGAATCTCTAAATATATAGCAGGAGCACAAGGCCATATCTGGCAGCAATATCCTAAGCATGGACGAATGTTAGAATTATAGATATATAATATAGATTATAAGCAGTAAATTCGACCCTGCCAACCGAACGATCTTTTGTGTCCGAGCGGTAAGGCACGTCAGGCTATATGACGGTTCCGTATAGGATACAGGTTCGAATCCTGTCGAAGGACGAATATTTTCTATGAAAATTTCTCAGACATTCAGGCCGTTAAATGTTATTTAATACTGTTTATTATAAACAGAGCATTTACTTAAATACTTGTATCTATAAAAAGAATGTTAAACATAAAAATGTCTTTAAATAATATAGATTCTGAAAAATTGTCTAGCGTGACTCATTGAACCAAACTTCTTAGCAGCTGACCTAACAATGGATTCAATATAGTCTTTCCACTTCATTATGTTAGCCCGATAAGGCGCAACGAATTACTTACCTGGAGGTTAGAATAAGCCATGCTGATGGAAGGTAGAAAGGTGTCTTTCAGATGATGAATAAAGAGCAGTTTTATTTTCTTTTGTTTTGGAGGTATTAAAATTAACAAGACATTCTTTGCGCTAGTTAACAATAGTCTGAAGGTCGTTTTTCTTTTTTGGCATCAGCCGCCAATTTGGCCACATGGAGAAACAGCAGTAAATGGTTGTGTCCCCAGCGCAGGTACCAAGTTTAGAGCTGATGCCATTGGGAAGTTCGTTAATGATAATTAGGAACAAAATGGGACCAAGGATAGACATTTACATTAGTACAAAATGATCTAGAATAGTGGCCGTTTACGATAACTTTCATTGCAATATTTGATAAGGAAGACTGAATCAATTCCAAAATCTGTCCGCAGATACCATCAGTTTTCAACTAGTGAAGAAGACCTGTATGCCAAACCCTTTTGAAGGTTTTCAAGATATCCACTGCCACAATCCAAGCTTCACCATTCCTATCTAAAGCTTGATAGACTCTTTCCCTAATAATCGTCAATACATCAGATGTTGACCTGGACAAACGAAACTCATATTGCTTGCCTAGAGAAGGCCATGTGCTTAATTAATTAAGTGTTGATTAAGGCCATTAGTAGTTTACCAAAAATAGGCAGAAGGGCCGATAGTTGGAAGGGTCGGACGGTTCACCTGAGTTCTTAAAGACTGGAAGAACAGATGAAGACATCCTACAGACAGGGAATCAAGAGGCAGCGAGGTATTTATTAGACAGTTTAGAGAGAAAAGGTGTCCAGTTCGGGAACATACTTCTTAAGGACTATTACAGGAATACCATCAGGTATTTCAGAAACTTTCACGCAAAATTTTCATCCAGGATCCTACAACATATCTCCTTTCATAAAAAAACTATTGCTATGACAATATGGAATATTTAAAAACGACATTGATATCAATGAAAACAAAATGTTAGGAAGATCAATTAAGTCGGGCAAGTTATGCATCTAGATATATCGGACGCCAAATGTTAAAAACATTAAATTTCCCAGTATTTTCATCGTTTCTCTTTGCTATACTGTAAGTGCTGTTTGCTGTATCAAACTTACAGCAACCACCGTCTGTCTAACTCTCTGCATTAGCAGGGAGGAACCCGGATGAAGCTTTGCCGAAGGGCAAGGTTTCGTTCGGGGAGGTTGACAGCTCTCGAACCCGCCTAGGCGGGTTCGAAGGCTATTTTTTTGGCCGGACCTACGGGCTTGGATGACCCATAGGATTAAACTCGGCCTTGTGCCACATGCTATAATAGATTTCACTACTGGACAAAGTACACTGGCAGCGTTAGTAAAACAGTAAACAGGTAGTAATTGGCAAGCAGTAGTTCAGCATAATATAGTCTAAAGTGGTGGCAAAATGTAACCTTTGGGAAACGTTTTATTCATCCTCAGTACTAAAGAAGAAAAACGCCTTCGAATCAATTTTTCAAAAGATATCTAAGGTCAAAGTTACTGAGGAAGATTTTTATTTAGTATAATAAATAAAACAACTGTGGTGCTTAACATGTTTCATAAAAAATACAATTTTTAGAATGAGAAATAAAAATGCTTAAAGATTGCTAAATACTTTGACTGGTAGTGTATATATATATATAAGTAATTCATCGAGTCTGAAACCTCAACAGAAAGCACTGGACGTCCTACATTTGGGATTCATCAGCAGTGTGCATCCACTACCGAGAATTGAAACCCTGACAGTTAGGTTGTCAAGCAAACATCATACCAACGGTTCCAAATGCAAATCAGTTTCAATATAGCGCCGCTCGCTCACATATTCCGTGGTGGAACTCTACTGAGTTTATCTCTAACCATAGGACTGTGTCCCCTCGAGCCACGACTACTATCACCAAGGCGCTCACTCTAGAGCATTAGAAGCCGATTCACCAGCACATATGATTTGATTAGAGTGTTGAAGACTGTGCAGAACCAACCACACTTTTTGAAGGGTCGAATACAGTGACCTGGCGCTCAACCTGCTACAATGTCCCCAAACGACCCTCGGCATGTTTTGAATTCAGAGTTGTCCTTCTCCTAGACCAGTTGCCATCGAAGGCTATAGAACCCAGTCTGTCCTGCTATTTACCTATAGCTGGAGAGCGAAGGCGTGGATTAATACCTTTTCCAAAGCACGTAAGTGAATGTAATGGATTCGACTGGAATTCGAACTCAGCTCTCCGATCCCTTAATCCGCTATCCACTACTCCAAACTAATATATATATATATATATATATATATATATATATATATATATATTCTTCGTGTACATTTCGACGACTTCTGGTCACTCTCACTGCCTGCTTTAAAATAGTGTTATCAACGAGCTCCTCATTTCCACTAAAATGTGTAATGAACATCAAAGAGACAATGGTCCGTAATCAATCTATCCGGATTACCTACCAGTAGCCTCTCATAGCGGCAGCTTTTAATTAATACGCGTACATAAATACATGATGGCCGCCACCACGATACATGCATACATACCTGATGGTAACAAGAGAACAATTACTCATGAAACTTCCGGTCGTGCTCTTTGTCTCATTTCTTCCCTCTAAACTATATTAACAGGCGCCATCTGAGGAGTCTTCTTCCTTAAGCTGGTTTAAATCAGGCCACCTGCATCCAATGCGCAATTTAATCAGATCTAAAGACTGATGTTATGATATCATCAAAGATGTACGAAATAAAAATAATAATAATTATTAATAATATTTTGAAGATATTGTCTAAAAGCAAGCATAAAAATAAATGGCATTATTCAAAGGATCGGTCCTCTTGTAAAAAATAAGGAATCATTTTTAAGGAATAATTCCTATTTAGATTCATTAAACCTACCTTTATTTCCGACATTTATCAGAATCGATAAATATCATTTTTTTTTATTTTTAGAAAGGTTGATTCTCTTTCTAATATAAATACGAAATCTAATCGATAACCTGAATTTTTAAAGGGTTACCCGTAGTTTGTTTTTATTTACAAATATCAAGTTTGAAACGTTGCATAATTGATAACAGCGTACTTTTTTATGCAATGATGTTAATACTGTACGATGCTCAAAAGCCACTCGAGGCTAGGGCAGAATGATTTTTTTTTATATTTTTAGAAAATCGACATTTCACACGGTGTAAAAGTTGAGATTTGATGTGTTAATTACTACCACCAAAATTTTAGCGATTTTTGAGCATTCAAGTTTGAAGATCGTTTGATAAAATCTACAGAAATACCTAATTTCTGCAGCTTTTTGCTTGCAAACTGACTTCAAAATTGTACTATTTCAAGAATAAATCCAAATAAAATTAATATCTTTTGTATTAGATACATTGAATCTCTATCTATAAAAGGCAGGATGTGTGTGTGTGTGTGTGTGTGTGTGTGTGTGTGTGTGTGTGTGTGACGAATGCACGCCGCAATTTTCGACGGATTTGCACCAAAATTTACATGCACATGCTCCAAGTTAGCGGGACTTTGCATTTCCCAACTTCCATCGATAGTGGAAATAATCGATTTTTCATGCTTCTACAGTAGTTTTCATCTAGTTTGCGGCCATTTTTTACTGGCCAGAGTGAGAGCCTATAGCTGGCTTCCACGAATAGGCAGGAAGATTCTATTGGCCAGCGTGAGAGCCAACAGCTGACTGACACGAATGTTAACTAGCATGCTAGCATGCAAAAAAAAATCGATAGCTGCATTCGTCATAAGTGGGAAAAATTTAAATCTGCATGACACTTTACTCCAATTGGCTCATTCGCTTGCTTAAACTCAATGTTGATTTTGATTCCGCAGAACTGGGTTGGATGTGAAAAAGTATTTGTTGTTAACATTCATTTTTCATTCGGTTTTTCCAGTTACGAGTCCTTTTTTAAAGCTGATCGTTTTGTGTTCATTTTGTTTAGTTCTTTTTTCATAACAGATTTAATGTTTAGTATAGAGCTTAGAAAAATTCGCAGTGTGAGAAGTAAGGCATGTAGCAACATCAGCACGGCAAAGGGCACTCCTTTAAAGGCAAGGAAGGGCAAAAATATTTTAAGTCAAGTGAGAGCAATTGATGTATGAGTCGTACGATTTTTGAATCAAGCACGGGCAACGCCGGGCCATGCTGCTAGTGTAAAATATATTTAAAGCGGAATTCGATAAATAAAAACTATATTAAAAATTCTGAGATTTCCAAATAGCTACTCAGTAAGATTTTTTAGATCATAATTAATATAAAAAAATACCCATATAAATGTGCATATAATACCATAATATTTCTGGGCACAAATTAAAAGACAAAAGTTTAAAATTTGTACTGTTTGTTGAAAATCGCACTAAAACTACTGCACTGTCTAACATATTGCATCATAATATAGCTAAATTGTTCAGTATAATTTCCCCTTGAAGTAAATGAAGGTCTTATTTGATGGCACAATGATTTAGTAATAATGTGCTTGCGTCATGCATTTTATCTATATAAAATTGATAAAGATTCACAAAATTATACATTTTGTAAGGCTGCACTATAAGGTTTTCCCTGATCACTGGAATGAGATTCCAACGCCATGATTTTGGAGGCATGGTGGAGTAATGGATAGCGGCTCGGACTGAGGAATCGGAGAGCTGAGTTCGAATTCTAGTCGAATCCATTATATTCACTACGCGCTAATAACTCCCCTGGGAAAGGCATGAATCCTCTTCTTCTCTTCCCCCACCCCACCAGCTATGGTTAAATAGCAGAACAGACTGGGTTCTCTAGCTTTGGAAGGCAACTGGTCTATCACAGAAAGAAATGGTAACCTACTGCGGGGAAAAATCTGCCTCGTCAGTCATGTATCGAAAGATACATGATCGCCTAAGCGTATGTCATCCAGGGCACATAACTGACTGACGATTTTAAACCTAAATTTAATCTTCAAACTAGTTTCCTAAAAAAAAACGGCAAGGTTTTGGGAACTATTTTGAGTCATTATTTATCATGTCAAACCCCAATTTTCAAATTAAATGCAATACAACAGTTCCAAAATCAACCTGCTCTACTCAAAGTAGAGAATTACAGAGTATGAGTCAAAGTTTATGGGAAATGTGTGGAAGATGGTGGTTAACCTTAGACTTGAACAGGTTAAGAGTGTCGTGATCGGGGAAGCATCCTCTTGGGAGTCGTTTCCACAAAGCTGCAGCTGGTGAGAAAAAGCTTCTCGATTGGTACTTACTTTTCGCTAATGTAATATGAGTGTCTAATACTGACTGTGTTCTTTTTTTTCTAAGTTCGTAATAATATAAGGTTATTAATTACGCTTTAATTATGACATTTAACATTAAAAATAAAGTACAAAATACTTTTGAAGGAATCCAAGGATCAAATTAACTCTGTATTTATAATAGGTTCGAATTCCAATCGGATCCATTACGTGCTAATACCCTTGGGAAAGGTATGAATCTTCTTCTCCCCGCTCCCCAGCTATTGGTAAATAGTAGGGCAGACTGGGTTCTGTAGCCTTGGATGGCAACCGGTCTAGAAGAAGGATACACTGAACTCAAACCGGTCTGTAGAGTGTTGGGCTCCGGCAGGTTACCTTCCTTCCCCAAGAAATACTACTTCTACTGCGACCTATGGGTTACGGGATTCGTGATCGTGATTATAATACAAACGGGACCCTATTTTCTATAATGATATATATTCTGACAAATGTCCTGCTTTGAGGAAGGCCTAATACTAATATACAAAACAACTGTTTAAAAAGGCATTCTTTCTTACGTCTGGATCGATAAATTTACGAAGTACCTGAATGAAACAACGAGGTTTTCACTATTTATCATGCTATAGCTTAAGGTAATTAACGTATATAAGATAATAATGACTTAGGAATCTTGGCGATGTCTAATAGTAAACGAGGACGTCTGGATGACCATTACGACTGAAAAATGAGTTCGATCCTTGCTAGTTGCTTCATATTTCTAGGGTTGCGTTTCGAATCTTCTCTGGCTTCTCATGCCGTCCCCTGGTCTCTTAAGGTCTCAGCGCCACATCAAAGATTGAAATGACGACGGCGAATTTCATTAGGTTTATTTTACCCGCACTGGAGAAGACATGGTAGTTGTGGCATCTTTTCTTGGAATAAACGAGAGCTAGATAGATAGATAGATAGATAGATAAAGGAAGAGTTAGAAAGGACGAATGTCAACAGGTTGGCTAACTAGCCATCACAACGTGGCCGTCTCTCGGATTAAGGAAACTGGGAACAGTGAGGCTTCTTCACAATTCTCTTCTTGTGACCGGAATAGCTTCGCGCGTTTTTTGGTGTTATATTAAAATTAAAAAAAAAAAAAGACAATCCATGACTGTCAGGATTCCATGCTGACGAGGTTCAAACGATCCCCACTCAATTGGGTCGTCATAGTTATAATCAGTACGGTGAGATTTGCCATTTTGGGCCAGTCTAGGCATTCTTTAACACTGACCCTGTGCCCAAAATAAGTTAAAGTTAGTAAATAACAACTTTTAATGATATCTAAAGAAATCTCATTCCCTGCCTAGAACAGCTGCCAATTGACAACAGAGATTGTGGTCAATGGAGACAGGGAGCCGACACAGAAGAGATATTCCTCTTTAAAAATAACCCTCATCACCTACGGAAACAATTGCCGCAAGTGGACAAAGAGCGATTCCTAACAAAGAAACATAGTGACAGAAGGAGGTATTCCATTTTTGAAGTTGAACAAGAGAATCTGTGGAATAATGTATTATTCCATCTACAACATTCTACGCGCGCGCGAGTTTCCTCCCTTTCTTCCACACTCGCGTGTGCGCGCGCGCGTTTGACACCCCTTCCTGTCTCTTTCAGTCAAATACAGTAGTAAACTGGTTTTGTCGTCAGTCAAGCGACCTGCTATTCCTTCTTATGCAAATTAGATTTTTGAAATCTTCCCGCGAAATTTCTGTGACGTCACAGACAAACTGTTGTTTCAAAAAGTTAGTTGTGATCCAGACTCGGACCTAAGCAGACTCATTTTTATCCATGTCAATATTTAAGGTTGACAGACGAAGGATATCTCGATGCGACCACAAATAATTAATTCTTCGTCCCTTTTTGGCTCGTCGCACAAAATCCTTCTTCGAGACGATGCAAACACCAAATATTAATTCTTCGTCCCTTTTTGGCTCGTCGCACAAAATCCTTCTTCGAGACGATGCAAACACCAAATATTAATTCTTCGCCCTTCTGGACTCGCCATAATTAACTTCTCATAGACGATGCGACCGACCGCAACTAGCTCTTCGTCCTTTTGGCTAGTCGTCCACAGCATTCCGTTAAAATTCTCGACAGTTAATTCAAGACCTGACCGAACTCTGAGTCCCTACTTTGAACCTGAACACAAAAAAAAAAAAACACAAAATCACATACACTCTCAAATCATTGGACTCTGAACCAGTACCTAAAAAATATATATACATAACATTTCTCTCACATTAGCAAAAACTCGCAGTGAGTATTTTTCTTTGTATGTATATTAATCTGGTAGATTGACTTTTCTGGAACTGTCTTCAAGAACTTTTCCCGCCTTTAGCCATCTTGATTTCTATTTCGGCGCGGAACATTTTCATTGATCTCTACCATGAGATGAGTTACTTGTTTTCTTTCATTTAATAAAAAAAAACTACTCTTGTTTGAATCCAGTCTTTTTCTGTCATTCTGTGCCGGCTATCTTAATATATTTAATTTATGCACGTGTGGACTAACCACATCACTTCGTTGTTCATTCACGCATTTTTATTTTTTTTTACTTTGCTTGTAGACTCGGTAGTTTAGTGTGGTGTCTGGCACAAGGCCACTTAGTAATAAACCAGCACTGCACCCTACCGGGCCTGCAACAAATCCATTCCAAAAATCCCTGCCTCTACCGCGTGCACCTGACCGACTATCGGAGGATCCGTAACAGAGGTGAAAAATCAATCTCAATCGTCGTTCACAAAAGAAAAAAAAAATGAAATGTCACAAGAATGAACCGATAGAGGAAATATCCACATGAGACTTTCTCTAAATATCGTCACAAGCCTGTTGCAACGCCGTCGCTACTTCCATGGCAAATGTTTAGACGAGCTCCATTCTTTAGTGCCTCAGCTCAGAACTTTACGACCAAAACCCGCCTTACCCTCATTCCTGACATTTTCCTTAAATAAAAAGGGAGTTTCACTCATAGAACTTCTTCTCAAGAACCGCTTCTTTGTGGAACAGGCTCCTACGGGGATGCTTCCCTGAATGCAACAAGCAATTTCTTCAAGTCTAGAGTGTTTATCTATCCTCCATATCATCTGAATCATCACTTCCAACTTTATCCATTTATGTTCATATCACACGCCATATTCACTAACCCTCCACCTTGACTGGCATTTGGTCTTTGTATTGGTCGAAAAAATACATAAAAATTAATGTTGCAGTTTTTTGTGTATATGTACTAGTGAGTTAATGACTTCACTCACTTTATAGTCCACCAAGAGAAGGTTAATCAATCAGAAGACGTAGAATATACAATCCGTCGTGTATAAAGGCGGCCATTTTATTTACTCTCTCCGAATGTCCAGTGCCAGCTTGTCAGGCGAAGAGGAACAGAAGGAAAAACTACTGAACTACGCTCTGCTACTTTTACCGAAATATCCACTGCTAACCTGAACAACGCTTTCCTACTGTCTTGGAAATATTCACTGCTAACCTCTGGGTTCTATACTCGAAGACAACCGTCATCATGAACAACAATTAAAACATGGAATATGAAAATGTACATACCTATTTTTTTTTGTTTTTTCCTTAAAATTTGAATTTCTTTTGAACGCGTTCAAATTACGAAATGAGTTTTTTTTTTTCTCCCCTTAATTTTGTTTATTTTATACTGGTGCTCAATTTAGCTTCTTCAAATGAGCAATCGTCTTGGGTATGATGATAAAATACATCCGGCAGAAACAGCTCTGATCGGGAGGTGTTGAGGAGCGAAGAACCACCCCTTAATTTCGGTTGTTCCCAAGTTTACCCAGACGAGGGGTGGTAGCACCTGTTAAGGGTCCCAGCTATGGGCAAATAGTGAACCCTCCAAATTGGGGTCAAAACACTCTGAAAGTATAAAAATACAATTTATTAGTATAAGTCACAGCGCGAGTCGTTACTTCCGTTTCACACTCTCACGATGCTCAGGCGACTAGAAACACACACACACACACACACACACATATATATATATATATATATATATATATATATATATATATATATATATGAAGAAAGAAAGAACAGTAAGATATATAATCCGGTGTTCTTATAGATATTTTTATTTTTACAAAATAGTGCTCAATGTAAATTTAAAGAGCATTAAAAAAAATATTTTAAATCAATTAATATAATATATATATATATATATATATATATATATATATATATATATATATATATATATATATATGGGGATAGTTTGTTTTCATGTCAGACTGTCACCCTGAGGGTGTTAAATTCTATTTACAATTTTATATTTATAATATTTACTCCATAAATATGCCATACTTTAAACTATATTTCTTACTATGAATAAATATATATATATATATATATATATATATATATATATATATATATATATATATATATATACACGATCATCAGGGGAATTGACTAATTGAATTTTACAATAAAGTTCCATCATGTGTGAATGCAATCTCTGTTGAACAAGATTAACATTTTATTGTCTTGTTTTACTTCTTACTCTTCATGTTCTGTCTGCAAAACCCGTTTGCCTTACAAAAGACTATCTTACAAAAATAAACTGGTCAGACTTTTTTTTTTTTTTTTTGTGAAACATAATCCTTAAACAGTTTTGTCAATTCGGTTTGGTTTGCACGAACTTAAATTAAGTAAGAACGAGGCTGGAAACTGCTTCCCCCGAATGAGGTTGCTCATATTTCATGCTTAAATTCCAATATATCCGACCAAAATTAGGCCCATTTTCATGAAAAGGATTTTCGCCCTTAGGTCTTTGCGGAATGATTATTGTCAATTAACAGTTTATTATAAATTCGACTTACTCTAATCACAGATATTCTGATGATGTCTTCAAGCAATAAACATAAGCCTGATGCTATATCTAGTTTTATAGATAAGGAAAGTCCGTAAAAAACCAAAGCGTATAAATGTAGAGAGGCAAAATTCTTATACACGCAATTATACGCAGTTATACGTGGAGCGTATGTCTATATAAAAGCACACGTTCAAAAAGTTCTACCAAAACTTTCAAGGTATTTGAAGAGGTCAATGCTTTCGGTAATTTAATTTGCCAAGCTTTTCGCGTATCTCGTCATAAATTTCATATTTCTCTCAAAATCACTGAATCACTCCACCAGGAAATACATAAAGTCATTTAATTTCATTTAATGGTTGCTTTCTTCGAAGAAGCCATTTTCCCAATTAATGTCGCCAAAAGGAGCTGTTATAAACGATTATTTATGAATGTGGACAGACGATCTCTTTTGGTGTATTTTTAAAAAAATTTTATCACCTCTTTTTTCCATGATCTCTCAATCCCTTTTGATTCATCCATAAATCTATGCCTGTGTGTGCATATATATATATATATATATATATATATATATATATATATATATATATACTTAAATAATATTTAAATATAATTTTAAAAAAATTGTTACCTAATAATATACGTACTTATACTTGATGTGAAAATAATTCTACATACTTTCTGGGATTCTAATACATTTACTTGTTCTTAAAAGAAATATAGTATATTAAAAATTAAAAGTGAAAATATTTTTCAAATCGTAGTTAGATAAAACGTATTCTAACCTAAACACCCGCACCCAAAATCTTTAAATATACAAATAGAAATAAATGCCGTAATAATTTTTGCCGTTAACAATAAAATTTTTAAAAAATCCAGACAACATGCATTTAACAGATGTCAGATTTCTACCCCCTACCAAAACGTAACTAATAACTGATACATCAAAATACAGCGATAATGAACAAGCAAACACCCCTCGTCTGGTTGAATTGGATTTCTCTGTATCCTTGGAAATGTGAATTATGATTTTTGCTGTGTCTTTAAAACCCAGTACTTTTAAAAGTTACTCCAAAATTCACTTGAGGATGAAATGGAACTAATGTCTTTAATTTAATTATAAAATTAAATTCGGAGCTTTCAGCTTCCATTTTTGAAACATGTGTAGCGAAAAAAAACATATTTTAAATCAATTAATTTATTTGTGTAGCCTGACGTGCTATACAAATTTAGCTACGTAGGATACATATTTTCTATGAGATTTTCTCGGACATTCAAGCCAGTATATGATGTTAATACTGTTTATTATAAACATAGAATCTACTTAAATATTTGTGTCCATGTAAAAAACATATAACAATAAATATATCAAAATAATTTACGGAGATAATCCATTTTATACACACACACACACACACACACACATATATATATATATATATATATATATATATATATATATTTCAAATTCTATGTTGTGTTAATAGGACTCGCTTGGATCATACCGATGGATTAGGTAGTAATCCATCGGTATGATCCAACTGACTCACAAAAGAGCGCTCAATGTTTATTTTCATCAAACAGAGCAAATTTTCTTTACAATTGGAATTAAGATACCTTTAGTTAATGATCATTTTCACCTACGAATTTTAATTTATAATTCACAGGATTTTTCAAACTGCGAATTATAAATTAAAATTCGTAGGTGAAAATGTTCATTAACTAAAGGTATCTTAATTCCAATTGTAAAGTTTTATATATATATATATATATATATATATATATATATATAAATATCGAAAAATTTTAAAAATCGCAGTTTGTAACTTTGCGCATGATCGGAATCGTTAAACACAAAGGCAAACTTTTAATCACTATTTGTCATAGGCATCATAATCCTAAAGATGTTATTGTGATCTAAAATAATCTGAAAAATAAAATGAATAAATACAACTATGGTACCTTCCTTGCACCCTTTTCTAATGAAACATCAAGCTTATACGTGATTATGAAAGGATCCTATTAAAAGTAAACAAAGACAACATGTCTAAATTGTTTAATCAGACATGCTTAAATGAAAATATGCTGTCAAAATATACGGAATTTATATATATACATACGTGTGTGTGTATATATATATATATATATATATATATATATATATAATGAAATGATCCGACAATTATAACGCTAATATCTGCTCGAAGCGTATCTTAACGTAAAAAAATTATATAATATATTATGAAAATGGACTAAGTCCGAGAATTATTTTAATATATTTAATATATGAGGGTTAAAATGGATATCATGGGAAATTTGTTGTTTAAAAATAGTAATTTAACCTTGCTAACCAGACGCTTCCTCTGTATCTAAATGCTATTGCACTTCAGACTACATGACGTTTCTGTGTAGAATACAGGTTCAATTCCTGTCGGAGGACCCATATTTTCTTTGAGAATTCTTGGACATTTAAACCGGTAAATGTTGTTAATACTGTTTATTATAAACAGAGCATATACTTAAATATTTGTTTCTATAAAAATAACGTATAAACCAATATATATATATATATATATATATATATATATTTGTATATTTCGGCAGCAATCCTTCCTTTATGCATGTTTCATTAAAAACGACAGACAAGGTACTACGGTTGAGCTTTTTATTTAATTTTTCTTGTGTTCTGACAAGAGCTTTCTTTTCTGGACAAAAGTGTGTAAGAACTGTCCGAATGTTCTGTGTTTCGGAGCGCTTTGGCTATACCTTTTAGCCATTATCAAGGATGATTCAATAATCAGCTTAGTAGAGTGTGTGTTCTGTGTATGTTCAGTGTGTGGTAGTGATGTTTTAGTTTCCGAATACGGTTAGCACATTGTGGCTTTGTTCATAGTTAATATTGTTAGGGTTAGCTTTTTTTTTTATTATTAGAGCTTCCATTATTTTTAGTCTTTTTGCAAGTGGATGCAGTTAATATATTTGTGTTTTCTACTAGTATGTTCCTAATAGTGTCGGGTAAATCTGAGTGTGTGTTTAAATGTGTTCTGATGGAACTGTGATCAAACTTATTATCTATTATAAAAAATTTAAGACGGCCAACCTTATCCTCAAAATAACAACACACCAACTAAGTCAAAATTACAAAAGAGCGAACATTATCTATGAGTTCAATGCCCTTTAAGGAACTGCGTTCCTCACCAAACTGGGACTCATAAATAATTACATCGGCTACACAACCACATGTTTATTCAGACGTCTTACATTACACATATCTGATCACAGTTCCATCAGAACACATTTAAACACACACTCAGATTTACCTGACACTATTAGGAACATACTAGTAGAAAACACAAATATATTAACTGCATCCACTTGCAAAAAAGACTAAAAAATAATGGAAGCTCTAATAATAATAAAGAAAAAGCCAACCCTTAACAATATTAACTATGAACAAAGCCACAATGTGCTAACTGTATTCGGAAACTAAAAACATCACTACCACACACTGAAACACACAGAACACACACACTCTACTAAGCTGATAATTGAATCATCCTTGATAATGGCTAAAGGTATAGCCGAAAGCGCTCGGAAAAAACAGAACATTCTGACAGTTCTTACACACTCTTTGTCCAGAAAAGAAAGCTTTTGTCAGAACACAAGAAAAATTAAATAAAAGCTCAACCGTAGTACCTTGTCTGTCGTTTTTTAATGAAACATTATATATATATATATATATATATATATATATATATATATATATATATATATATATATATATATATATATATACAGAGAGAGAGAGTGGGAGAAGAATTGAGAGATTAATATAAGAGGGAAAGTAAAAAAATTATCTACACTCATTACAAATTTATGTCATAATGAAAGTAACGGATAATTTTTGACTTATATATATATATATATATATATATATATATATATATATATGTGTGTGTGTGTGTGTGTGTGACAATATATATATTACGTATTTATTTTAGATTGGGTGTTCAGGGAGTGTAACAGATATCATTGCGGAATGTGGGATTCGATTTCGAATTCTGGCCTAGCCACTTGAGTTTACTTTAAAAAAAAAAACCTTTGAAAAGGTGTAAATCCATCTCTTCTTCATTAGTTAAGAATTAATTAGCAGTGTAGACTAAACTCCCTATCCTTGGGTGGCAGAAGATAAGGAAAACTATGAACTTGGCAGGAAACAACGTTAAACCACTCCAATATCTTTCCAAAGTATGCATTCGCAACTAATAAGGTAATCTGAGGAAAGCCATAATCGTCTAAGCCCTGATTTTAAAAGTCTCCATGGCCCCAGTGCAATGATTATCAAATTTGTCTTCTAGCAGAGAATATTTGATGCTTCCCTAGTGGGAATTTGTACCCTTTAGCGCAGGAATTGGGGAACTGCTTTTTAGCAGTGATCCATGGCTCATCACAAGGCCTCCAGCAATACTAAAAAG
This sequence comes from Acanthosepion pharaonis, assembly GCA_903632075.3. Classification (NCBI taxonomy): domain Eukaryota; kingdom Metazoa; phylum Mollusca; class Cephalopoda; order Sepiida; family Sepiidae; genus Acanthosepion; species Acanthosepion pharaonis. The sequence goes on from CAHIKZ030000224.1 coordinate 2,937,019, forward strand.
ATTCAAGCTATTTTTTTCGTAGTAGGTTTATCAGCTATTTTCATTACGGATGACCATATGCGTCAGCATATAACTTAGAAATGGGAGCAAAGTTGGTTTCTTTTTCTTTGGAGAAAAGGCTTTTCTTTAATTAAAAAAACTGAAGTTTTGGTATATTATCGCTAATGGCATTGTGATTAACACATGTCGTTGCGGGTGACTTATTTCTACTTTGTTCATTTAAAAAAAAAATAAGTATATTCTTCTTTAGAAAAACAACTTATGTTTTCAAAAGTAAAAAGTTGTTTACACGCATGATCTTACTTAGTGAAAAATCATTAACGTTTAGAATGATGAAAACGTTATTTTCATCGAATGTTTACAAAATTCAAGAAACATTGTAATTAATCATTGTTTATAATGCCGTTATGTATGAAAGAATGTGTGTGTGAACAAGTAAGAACGAAACAAAATTTTAAGGAATATTATCTTCCTTATGAAATTTAGCGGGCCGTTCAGAAAGACCAAACGGACAGCATGCAGTACACAAGTCGTAATTTGCCTTTGACTGGTTTAGCCGATATCGATTCGACTGGTTCGAAGTCAGTTCACATGTGCTAATAAAACTAACTACATTTATAAATTTAATGTCATTTGGAGATTAAAGCTTTCAGATAGAGTTTGTCTCTGATGTGAAATATTGGCACAGAATCGCTCGGATCTAGATTTATCCTCTCTTCATTTATTGTGCTGTACTTGTGGAAAGATTTTTCTAAAGAGTTTTTCTTTCTGAAGAACCATTAAGGAAGTGTTTATATCGCTTCTTCTTTCTGAATCATTACCAATTCAGCTATCCTGTCTTTCCATATTTAAATGTTTGTAAAGCAAATATCTATATCCATACGAATTACATTTTAAATCAATAAAAACTCAATACAAGACACAAGAGAAACTCAAGGTAGAGAGTTACAATCGAAATATTTATGATAAGGTACGTGATATGAATGCAGAGGAAATGGTAGGAATGTGGATTTTGAGGATAAGGAGGATAGATAAAGAGAAAATCTTAACTTAAAGATTAAAGTGTTCAGAAAAGCACTGACGCCGAGGTGTATTTAATGAAGTAGCAGTTCTTGGGGAAAATGATGTGTCGGATTAAAAAAAATGAGTGGAACTTCCTCTTTAAATTTGGAACACGCAGAAAATAAGGGTGATTCAAGTCTTTGGAAGTGGCGTATACTCTGTGTTGTGGTGTCCTCCCGCTAAAGAGTCTATGTTTAACACTTCCGCCTACTATAAGATTAGTAGGAGAGAAGGCCTTGGTGGAACAGTCGAATAGATTGAACGTTGGGTTAACCGACACACACTCACTAGTAGGGTAATACTCTTCTGCTGTTACTACTGCTTAATATATGATATATCTGTATCTTTTTTTTTGTTATTTCTTTAACCATTTATTTGGTCACAACACTCTGTCAGTAACGGTTTGAAATGATTGAACTAAAGAATGGAGCGCTGTGGAAAATTTGCCATGGTAAGAGCGATAGAGTAGCGACAAGCTTCGAGCATTGCACCTGTGGGGAAAGAAGCTGGAGAGTGGAAAATACGTCACCCCTACAAGACTCTTTAAACGATTTTGAACTCTATCATGGTTGGAAAGTAACGAAAGTAACTATGGCAGCAATACTCACTCATTGGCCTGAGCTGACTCTTGTAAAAATACAAAATGGCGGAAGTCTGATACTTCCTGGAGAGATATAGTAAGTCGACCATTTTCTTTTTTTTCTTTTTTTTTTTTTGCTAGCTTCTATAGCAATGGATTGCATACCTAAGAGTTCTTCTTGAGGTCTACGGTGAACTTGAAATTGCTACCATAGAATTTATGGCTACATCTAGCCGGCTTAACAGTTAATTGATGATTTTGATCTTGCGTTCTCCTTGTAGGGGGCCACGGCCGTTTGACCCAGTGTGCTTTATTTCTAACTCACAGAGAACGTCACAGGAAGCAGTTAAGAATATCCATCGAGCCTGCTTGCTACGTTGGCCTCACAGCAGCACACATATATATATATATCTATATCAATAGAGACTTAGATTAGAAACCGTCTTCTAAACTCTGAGAGATTGTGTAGATTCGATAGAGGAACTATATAGGCCCACAAATTTGTACATGTCTGTCTAGTGAAGATCCCATTATAGAAATATTTCGTCAAGAGTAAAACAAGGAGGCTATGAGAGTCCCGATCTACTAATGCTCTTTCTAGACAATGCTCTACTCATATAGAAGCACATATGTGAACAAATATACACTAAGCATTAAAGTACTGTATGTCATATCACAAACGAATCTACTAACATCAAACAAAGAACAATTCTCGTCATAGTAAATATCAGAACATTAAATCAATGTGGGAAGATAGAAAATATAAAGCATCTTAAATGTTAATATTTTAGGCGGATTTAAAACGAGATGGGCAATCAATGGAGATTTTATTAGTGGCAAACACAGGACCATATATACAGGCGGAGAGAAAAATGAAAGAGGAGTAGGACTGATATTAGACAAAGACATGAAGAAATGTGTTCTGGGAAACTGTCAACTATCACTGAAAACTGAAAGGAAAGCCTTTCAATATATCCCTGATAGCTGTATATGCAAAGACAGCACAAAGTAGAGAAAAAAATTGAAAGGTTTTAGTGTGCGCGCGACAACGTTAAAGCTCAATGCAAATCGCAAGAAGTTACAATCGTCACGTGAGAAGCAAGGAAAGAGATGCTGAAATAGTTGGGAAATTTGAGCTAGGAAGTCTTAATTAACGCGGAGAAAAATGGCTCCAAAGGTGTATGGCGAATGGTCAGGTAGTAAACCGCACTTGTCTTCAAGAGCCTCCAAGACGTATATGGACATGGAGAAGCACAGAAGGAGAAATAAAAAAGAAACAAAAAAAACCCCAAATAGACTATATAACTATTCATAAGAGATTCGCAAATGCAGTTTTACATAGCAAAACATGAATAAGTGCCGACTGTGGGAGCGACCACCAGCTAATGAAAATGGAATATTGCAGAGAGCCAAAATAGCACCCAAATTGCAATCCGAAATGCGTGGGGGGGTAATATTTGTACACCATGATTTTTTTTTTTATTTAACATAGATTTTATAAAAGAATTTTATAATACATACAATATTTGTATAACATGGAATAATGCTGTAATATGCAAAAAATCTTTTAAAAAAATGTTATATTAATGAAATTATATGAAATTAAAAAATTTGGAGGCGAAAAAATATCCGTACAAAAATATAATACCAATTTAATACTTTGTAGCATATTCCTTACTCAATTCTACAGCAATCAGTCTCTTTCTGTAGCTTTTAATCAATGATTTGTAAGTTTCCGTTGGTATTTGACCCCATTCTTCTTTGGATATTCTCTTTACATTCAGGATGTTTTTCACAGCTCTTTTATTAGCTTGAATCTTTTAATAAACGCCACAAATTCTCTATTAGATTCAAGTCTGAAGACAGTGATGGCTATTCAAGTGTATTGACATTTGTTTTTAATAAGCCATTTTTCGTAGATTTAGCCGTATGTTTGTTGCAAAACTCATTCACTTGGGAGTCCAAGCTTTACTGACCCAAACAAATTAGAGTCCAAAACATCTTGATATATTTTTAAATTCATTCTACCATCTATTAACTCTAAATTACCCGTACCATTAAAAGAAAAAACATCGCCAAACCATGATATTGTCACCACCAAATTCCATCGTTGGGATTGTATTCTTCGGTGCAAAGGCTGTGCCATCTTTTCTCCAAACGCCCATATTGTTCAATTTTCGCTTCATCTGTCAATGAAACTCCCAAAATCATTCAGGTTTATTCTTATGATCACGAACAAATTTAATTTTAACCGGGCATGCCTATGTACGTGTTGTTAGTTAACTTCTATGAAGTTGATTGCTTATAGTTCGCTTCGTAACAATAACATCTGGTGCTTTTAATTTTTCCTGTATTTCTCTCCGAATATTGATTGGATTTTCTTGAATTTTGCGCTGAATTCTTCTCATTGATCTGCGAGAAATCTTGCATGATGCACCAGATCTTGATTTATTCTCAACAGTTTTCACCTTTTTATACTTAGCAATAACGGAACTAATAATAGTAAATGGTATATTCAGGATATCTGCTATTTTCCTAAAGGTTTTGCCTTCCTTTCAATGTTTGATGATCAATTCTTTTTGCGAATTTGATAGATCCTTGCTTTTCCCCATGATGATAATTATTGTGTATGATATGTGTGCGGAGATAGAAGTAATAAGAAATGAATTATATAAGAAATACATTTAGGAATGTTCTAGATTGTTCCTGTAATTGGAAGAATTAAGTAAAATCTTACAAAAAATTATGTAAATGAAACTAATTTAAGCCTTTTGATATTAAAAACATATTTTGTACAAATACTTTTTTCCCTCAAAATTTTATAACATATAATTTCATTTATAACAAAGTTTTCTAATTGTTTTTTTGTATATTGCAGCATTATACAATGGTGTAGAAATATTGTATGGATTTTAAGTTTTTTTCATAAGTTATAATTATTTTAATTAAAAAATGACATGGTGGACTATTTATTTCCTCCTCTTGTAAGGATATATATATATATATATATATATATATATATATAGAGAGAGAGAGAGAGAGAGAGAGAGAGACAGACAGACAGACAGACAGACAGAGACAGAGACAGAGAGACAGAGTTAAAAGCAGATACAATGGATAAAATGAGAATGAAAACTCGAAGTTGGACACAGTAAAGGAAGCTTTTAGTAACATCAGCAATATAGTTAATCCTAAAGGAAAATAGACAAAAAAAAAGAATGTATGGCAGATGAAATTCTCGACATGATGGAAAGGAGATACAAAACAATGCCACAATATGACACAGAATAAATTAGGAATAAATGCACAAATTCAGACGGCTAAAAAGGAATGACCCAATGAAAAAAATCTACAGAAATAGAAAGAATGAGCAACACAGATAAAACATATATGCATTAAAAAAAGAGAACTATTCAGGACAAAAGACGTGCTCATCAACAGGATTCGTAAAATCCAAGGATTCTCATGGACTCATCTTCCAGTGGATAAAGGCGTCAGTTAAATCCAGTGACTAGATCCAAGGAATTTTGAGTTCATTTGCAGGCTACAGCAGCGGTAAACCAAAACTTGCAGAGTTCAGTTAAAAAGAAATAACTGAGACATCCGGAAGAGGCATGACACGTGGAACTAGAATAATCTACCCTGGTGGACAAAATAAGGGGTTCGGTTCGAAAGTCACTTGAAGAATACCGGGGCGTACAACGGCGGAAACGTTGCGAATATGTCAATGAATCCCGAATAATGTAAATAATGTACTCCTGATCAAAATACCTGGGAGGAGTGTGAAACGGACGATAGGAGAACCTACTGAGAGATAAAAAATAGAATAAATAACTAAATAAACAAATGTATTTTAAACATAATCACTTTCCTTGTAAATCAAAATTTCAGATCAAAATTCAGAAGAGGAATACAAATTTCTGAGATAAATAACTTACAGAAAGATGTGGAGAGCCATGTCGCCCACGTATTGAAATGCGGTATATAAAGAAAGGGAGGTAACATTGATAGCACAAATAACTAGTGATAATATGATCAAACAATATGGCCACTTGATCGGCTTTCATAGAAAGTTTTATTTCCAACTCAACTTGCTTCATTCCGAAAGTGATGACAGGCAGCTATTTGGAAATAGAGAAAGAACGAGATGGCCAAATTTTGGCAAGGTAGACACAACATGGCGCTGAAAGCAACTTTCTACTTATAAACCCACCCCTATCAACCTTCTTTAGCCAATCCTAATTTCACTTCTCCCTCCTTTCCTTCGTGGCTTTTCTGCCCTCAGCTTCAATCTAATCGCTTGTGGGCTGAGAGAGGAAGGAGCGGCCCTTTCCACGATCTGACCCGTAACAGACCTTTCTGTCTACGCGATTCGTTTTTGAAACACCCTCCCTTCCCTGCCTTTTCCTTCGCGGGCTTTTGGATAGCCAGCCACCAATCGTGGGCAAGGGTTTTCAAAAGATTATTGTTTGATAAAAGCAAGACGTAAATACAAGATCGAAATAATAAAGAATACCTTGAAGGAATAACACTTCATTTTAAGTAACCAACTTTGCACATCGCTTTACAATGCTGTCTAAACAATACATCAGTGAATGTGTGTACATATAATATTTTATTTTATGCCTTTTCATTACATAAATGTATCCGTGTGTGTAAATAAGTATTTACTAAGCATATGTTAGACACAAGACCACAGGAGCCAATCTTACTCTTATCTCTTATAACTGGCTACTCTTAACCGAGAATACCTGTCTATTAGGGTGTCTAGCAAATCCCTGTTGCAGACGCAAGCTCAGGCACATTTTTATTTTTTCCAACACTGGTTTATAATGCAACTATGTTGAGCAGAACTTAGAGTTTCTGAGAGAGGGCGCATTATCTAGTGTGATCAGTAGCCTAAACGAGGCCAACACGCTGCCGAATTTCCATCCCAAGGCTTGGGCCAACTTGTGGTATGGTTTTTCAGGCGCTTTTCAATGATGCCGCACGCTGGGATCGCCTCCTTCAGACCGACAACTTCAAGAAGTCACTTTTTTTTGTGGTGACCGTGGTGACCGTGGTGAGATTCGAACCCGGGTCGCATGGTCGAAAAGCGAACGTTCTAACTACCACGTGCCCATCCTCTTACTATTGAAAGAACGATCTAAAAATAGCTTGCTAACTGTTATTCCACGGCGTTGCTTACAAATCTATACTTATTGTTATGGGGTCCACCCCTTTTTCATATAAGTGGACTCGACCAGTGTGTACTTGGACTGCTGCCGTTAAATACCCAGAGTCAGTCAGAATATAGAGATTGAGGGAATGAGCAGAGATTGAGATTGTGATGTCTCAGTTACAAGCACGTAGACTCTAAGGAAGTCTTACTTGAGACTCTCTCTCTCTCTCTCTCTCTCTCTCTCTCTCTCTCTCTATATATATATATATATATATATATATATATATATATATATATATATATATATATATATATATATATATATATATATATATATATATATATTGCTACTAACAGCGTTCCTGGATTTACTAACAGTATTACTCATTGTATAAATACATTTAATTTCTTTTCCTTAATTCTTGCGTTTGTCATTCTTTGGAGACCGAATTTCATCTCGGAATCCACAACATTTATTAAGCTAGTCTCCCTACCAGTTATATGTGTAGAGTCAGTCAGAATAAAATAAAGATTGTATTTTGCGAAAAAAAAAAACAAACAATCATTCGATCAGCAGTTATTTCTGGAAGCAGGCAGATTTTTTATCACGAGAGTGCTCGATATCAAGAGATGGAGAATTAATAATAATAAATAAAATTAAATGTCTATATTTTCTGTTTTGCAGTGATTAAATCCACTCGATAAGAGATTGGATTGTATCAATTGGTCAGGTAAATGTCATACGGGCTACACGTTTAAACGATCGTCTCTCTTTTCAATTCATGACTGAGTAAGTAGAAGATTTTCCTGCAGTAGTTTGCTGTTTCTTTCTGCAGTAGACTGGATGCCAACCAAGACTATAAGACTCAGTCTGTCCTGCTATTTAACTCATAGTTGGGGAGAGAAGAGATGGATTCATACTAAAAGGTATTTGAGCGTAAATGAATGTAACAAACCCGAATGAATTCGAACCCGGCTCTCCGTTTTCTCATGACACCACAACATTAAGAAACGAACTCACTATAGCGGTAATGGTTTTCGAGAGAAATTTGTTAACCATTACTTCACAGTTCAGCATTCATATTCAAATATTACACATCAGAATATATGAGAAAAATAAAATGTTCAAAAATTATCTTCTTGACTCAAAGTTTCGCAGTGATGCCTGCTCATCAAGGGGTTAAATAATTAAATTTAACTATCATTTTGCTCTATTTATTAGTATTGATCAAATTTCTGTCAGTTTCAAATCAATTAATGATATTTATCTACATGTTATACTCAGACTATTGTCCTCATCTTTGTTGTTATTTTTCCAACCCATCATCAGTTGTGCCCTACAGCTTTCTTCAAGTGATTATCGATCCGGGCAACCTTCAGGAAATTTCAAACTGATCCCTATAGAGAACTGACAACAAAGCCTCGACTGCAGTAATAGTAGCAGCAGTAAGAAAAGAAAAATCATGGTGTATACAGTCAAGCGGGACAAACAGCAGAAGTAATTTTGTTAGCTGGCTGATTTTTAAAAATCCTAGACGCAGGATTTTCCCTAGTGGATTAAAGCTTTGACTTGTGAATTTGGCAATACAGTTATTGTGAGTTCAATCCCTAGGCCAGGTAGAGTCAGTGCAAACAGAGCAAGCAGTAACTGTGCAGTACTAAACAAGAGCAAGACGAGATATCTCTATACGTGGACAGCGGAACGTAGAATAAATAAAGGGTTCAGTTCAAAATTCTATGATGAAGACCGAATAGCACAACAGCCGAAACGTTGTGATTATAACAACAAAGAATGTGGATAATGATAATCCGTCATCCTTGAGAAACTAAGAATTTATATATGAGAATGTCTCTACAACCATTGCACTTGTCAATAGCATTAAAATTATTGCAATATAATTACTATGTGAGAACTTTTTGGCTTTCTATAGATGCAAGAAGATTTGTTGTCAAAATCCGTGAACATTGTTTGTGACGTGGGCTTCGAAACAATGAATAATATATTTTTCGATGGTTTTTATTGTTACTTGGACCGATTTTAAATGTGAATTAAGTTTAAGCGTCTAATATATTTTTTCTTTTTCTTTCAGATTTAACAACTTAAGTCTTTGGTAATTTCAACCACAGAAAGATTAACAATCAAACAACATGTTAAAGTTATCGAAGCCTATTACGAAAATGGACGTTCAAACAGAATTTGAACGAGAAGTTCCCAGGTCGCATCATCTCTCGAAACAGCGAAGTCAATTGGCCACACCATGATCTTTCTGCTTGACGCTTTTAGATTTCTTTCTGTGGGGTCATTTCAAAAGTAAGCTCTATGCCAACAAGCCAATCAACAATTCAACAGCTGAAGGATGAAATAATAAGGCATATTGGTAAGATCGAGGAGCAACTATGCAGAGTCGTCATCAAACATTTTGACCATCGAGTGGAGGCGTGCCGCCGAAGTCTTGTTGGACATTTGGGTGATATTATTTTTCACACATAATTGCCATGAGTTAAATAACATGATTCAATAGAGAAATAAATAAATTTTCACGAATAACACTGATTTATTTACTGCTGACTTTGATCCGTCTTAATGAAACACCCTTTATAAAATGGCAATCAAGTTTTCCCTTTAAAAAAGTGCTAGTTCCCTTGAGTTTTGATTTTAAAAAACGAAAAAAGAATCTCTGATGAATTTAAAATTATTTCGTACAAAGTAGACTGTATCACTCCTTTTATATATCGGAAAAGTCCAGAGAGGGCTGAAGAAAAGTTTTGGGGGGAAGGAAATAGTGGCGGTTAAAAAGGGTAGTGGCATTAGAACCAGATATTTTTCTTTACTTTGTGACAAAATCTTTAGGAAGAAATTTAAGCCATTTACACGTAAGAAGCATGCAATGTTGTACAAAGCATAAAATTAACATTAGAATTACACAGAAATGCAAGATTTTATTGCATTGTGTCGTTCCAAGTCAAAGGCCAAACGTTCATTGTATCTTGGTGACGTTATCTGGACAGGCCGTGTCACACACAAGGCAAATAAGAAAACAGATATATGCAGGAATCAATGCTCAAATTTTCCTTTTTTTTTTAATATTGATTCATTTTTACGTCTTATCAAACCTTTCCAGGTTACTTAAAGCCAGAAAATTTTTCTAGATTGTAATTTTTTTTAAACGTAATAATTGTTTTAGCGATACAAGTTTTACTAATTAGCCTATAGCTGGCGGGGAAAGGGTCGATTCATACCTGTGCCAAGGGTAACTAAATATAACGAACACAACGGGAATTGAAACTGAGCTCTCCGATTAACAATTCCGTGTTATTATCCATTACACCACCCGCACATTTAATCTGGTGTTCCAAATCGGTCACCCATCGAGGTATTGACATGGATTTTTATTTCTTTTCTATACACAGTGATGTTTACTCTGTACGTGATCCTTGAACCACTTTGAATATACGGACACTTCTTTTTTCAAGAATGTTCACCTTTTAAAAGAGCTACTCTAGATAGAAGATTACAGAATAAGAGATACAGTTTGTGCGTATAAGAGAGAACATAGCGGGTGACCGTAGGCCTGAACAGGTTAAGATTGTAGTGATCTGGAAAGCATCCTCTTGGGAATCGGTTCGTGGAAAGAAGCTGATCGAGTGGAACTTACATCGCACCAATGAGATATTAAAGAATTTTACAACAATTTTTGATCGTCAAAAATTTTAATGCAATATCAATTTAACATCGTATAAGACGCACAATATCAATCTTCATCTTCTAAGCCTTAATTCCTGTTATTTTATTGTCTTTTCTCCTTCATTAGGTTTTTTTTTCTCAGATTCTTTCACAATCAATAACCCCCCCTTGCGTCTCAGTGGCTTGATGTCCTTGCTTGCGATGAAATGATTAACAGAAAAGGATACAAGAGATCCTTTAGAGAACATACCCGACCCGCAAAAAAAAAGAAGACGTTAACATCATACATTAATCCTGAAGTTGGAACAGAGTTTATCATTGTGATGAGTTCATGCCTGCGACATTATTGATTGTTAGCAATTCGTAGAAATAGATACAGCGCTGTTCTGCTTGCATTGATCACCGACTTTAGTTCACTGAGATCCAATGACTGAAGTTTTTTTTTTTGTAAGCTTTTCCCCCCAAGCAAGGCGGGAAGCCACTAAGACGCAAGTGGTTACAGAAAAGATCAGATAGGAGTGATAGAGGAAAGGATGAGGAGAAGGGTAGTGGGTAGATCAAGGCAACTGGAGATGCGTTAATTAACTTAATGACTTAAAATTTGATTAATTAACGCATGTCGATTGACATTACATTTGAATAGCTGGAGATTATAGCTCTCAGGGAAACAGGAATAGGGAAGGGAGTTCCACAGGCGAGAGGTGCGAGACATGAAGCTATTGGAGTAGAAGAGACGGTTACATTTAGGAGTTTCGACAGTGAAAGGGTGAGAGCGGGATTCCAGCCTCGTAGGGCGCTTGAACACATGAAGTCTGGGAACCAGCGAATGCAGCTCCTCGGAGCAATTGCCATGAAAATATTTGTAAAAAAGACAGAGAGAGGCGACAGCGTGTCTGTGAGAGAGCGACTGTAGACGAGATGCCAGAACAGGGCCAATTATATTGCATAACCGCCTCTGGAGCCTATCAAGAACCGCGAGGCAAACAGAAGGGGCTCCAGACCATATATGGCAGCATGTGGTTCACTTTGTTGGTAATAATATAATTTCAGACAATGAAGTTATTTTTTTCCCAAGTTTTGAAATTACTTTGCAGATTTTGCTAAAAATTTGGATTTCTTACGTTCGCTTGCGAAAGCTCAGGCAAGTCGGAATTTATTCTTATTTGAGAAACTAAGTGATTCAAGAACGGCGTAGTGAAATATTTAACATCGTATAAGACGCACTTAATGACTTAAATTTTGATTAATTAACGCATTGCAGTTTTAAAAAAGTCATCCAAGGTACATATCTAATGATAATGGACGCTTGGCCTTGTGAGTATTATATTATCCTAGTCCTCTTTCCTCGTTATGCATCCAGAAATTTCAACTAAGTCCAGGTGTCCTTTTTGTTCCTATTTTCCTTAAAACTTCCTTATAGATCGCATATTCCACCCAGTATTCTCAGCATCCTTCTGTAGAACATATATGTTGCCTCAAATCTCCTCTCTTGTTCATCTGTGAGAAAAATTGTCAGGTATTTCCTTTGTCCAGCGTAATTTCGAATGTCTATCTCCACTTCCCACTTTCTGTATTTGCATGAATTTAACGTTCCCGTTAATAAGTTCAAAGAAGGTTTCGCGTCCATTACTATTATCAGCTGTATGTAAAAATCAGATCTGCCAGCTCACGATATGAATATCTTGCCACTGTTAAACGGAATACTTCTCAGTTAATTCACTGCTACACAGGTTAAACGTTGAAGAAAGTCTAGCCACAGACGTACACGAATGACAAATGTAACCTAGTATTATGCCAACGCAGCGCCATCTACCGTAAACTTTCCTTAAGCTTAATAATTCCAAAACGAAGGATTTGCAGGCATATGCTTATATGGAATTTTATCCTTGGTTTGATGTAAGGAAGCCGCCCCCAAAGTTTCTAAATTTTGGATACAACCTGTAGAAGATGAAATAGGTGAAAACGGTTTACTAGTTTTCAAATTTTTAGGCATTTCTCGGATATTTTATATCAATCATTCATCCTGTACGCTTATATACATCGAATCTTACAATATTAATCAATTATAATTGTTCCCAATTTTGAAATTCTACACCCTTTCTACACGCTTGATACACCCTTTATTATATATATATATATATATATATATATATATATATATATATATATATATATATATATATGTATATATGTATACATACGCACACACACACACACATACATACACACACACACACACACATATATATATGTACACACACATATATGTATACACATACGCACTCACACACATACACATACACACACACACACACATATATATATATATATATATAGTCAAACTTAGAGTTGACAAACCTACCCAGGTTTCACCTAAGCGGATCGTCAGGGAAAGCTTAGGTGAAACCTAGGTAGGTGTGTCTGGCTCACTAGGTTTATCTAGGTCTGATCTACGGATGTATTGAGCTCTTTTTAGTTAGTTGTTTACTCGTGTCGGGTTTTTTTTTTCTTTGGGCTTTAAACCTGCATCTGTGCGATTTTTTCGACAGACCTTCATGTTTCTAGCTCTTTTTTTTTTAAAACATTTTTTTCCCTTCGAGATTGATTTGATTATTGGCAAATCAAAAATTCGAAGGTTTTTCGGGACGAGTATAGTTATATATATATATATATATATATATATATATATATAATGCCACAGAATGCCTTAATTGATTTATTTGAGGTGGGGAATCAAGGCACCTTTCGGCCAACACTTCTTCAGAGACCAACGATGGCAAAATTATTGTATGAAATTGGTAAGAATAAATAAGTAAAATGGAGGAAAATTTGGAGTATGTCTAAAACATGTAAATTCACGATTAAAAAAATACAGAAAGTCAAAAAGTTGTAAATACTCCAACATGAGTGTAAAATGTGAAAGACATTAATACTCACGATCCTCCAAATAAATGAAGTTACCGAAGAAAATTCCTGGTCTGCTTACATAAAGAAGGTTTGTGTAATTTAACACATATAGCTTCCAACACTTGCAAATAGTGTTTGGAACGAGCCTTATGCAAAATAGAGAATGAGTTGATAGAAAATTTGGAAAAGAATATATATATATATATATATATATATATATATATAAGCTAAATGAGTTGAATGATGCGAGTTTTAAAGTTTTATTTTGTCCATGTCTTAGTCTGTGTAAGGATTTACGTATGTTTTTGGCGTTGTATTTACACGAATTTCTCAGAGGTTGTGTTTGTCGTCTTTTGGATATTTAATGTAAGCGTCAGTGTTCGTGATGGCGTATGTCTATCAACGCAAGTGTATTTGCCACTAAATGCAATATATGTGCATATGCATATGCACGCATTCATCATATTCGATGAGTTCTTTTGTTTCCATCCGAACACAGTCCACGTCTACTAACCGAACGGCTAACGGCCATTTTCTTTTTGCACGACCGGACACTCCCGGCCGACGAATGACCAGCTTGTTTGTCGTTTTTACAGGCCAGAGACTGCGAATAATGAAGACATAACCACATTGTCTTGGTCACTTCATTTTGCCCGCTTCCGGCGTTGTTTCCAACGTCCTCCTGCTTTGTGGTTACAATTTCCTGTTTTCCAAGCTCGCTCAAGTCACGTGCCCTCTTATCGAATCACTACGTATTCAACAATATTGCACCTTACCATCCCACGAATGGAAGCAAAAAGTTGTGTGTCCTTTTTCCCTCTGTTGTAGACTAAAAATACATTCCTGGGAAGATTTTTACTCGAGAACGTATTTTTTCCCCATTTCTTTTTCTTTTTCTTTTCTTTTCTTTTCGTATAAAGCGCTGACAACGAAGTTTGAATGATTTTAAGACTGCCAACGTTTTGTTTTAATTGTAAATAACAGATCTGATTATTAATATTATTTTTTGTAACAAAAGTTACAGCGTCTCGGATTTTACGTGTTGCTTTTAAAACTTTTATAAACAAGTATCTCTGGATGGAAAACTGCACGTATATTTTTATATACATGTATACATGTGTATATGTCTGTGTACATAAACCACGGACACACAGACAGCAAGATCTTATTTGAACAAATTTCGTTAACTTCAACCGTCAAATATCTTTTCCGCCATGTTACTTATTAATTCGTTATTGTATTTTCCCATTTTGTAATAATGATTCATTATATCAACCAAACATTTCACCTTACAGAACCTGGCATTCCGTCTTGTTGCTTAACTTCGTTTAACTGGTATTTCAACGTGATGTTATGAGATATGTCGTGGCTCAAGGAAGATATAAAGAAGGCTAATCTACAAAAATCTTTCCCCGAAAAATGTTTCCTATTTTTTACAAGAAGACCAGTCTACTTATGCAGTTCTGCATGGAAATACATCAAGCCGTCTTTCTTTATAATGTGCACTAGAAATTTTAACCATTTCTTTCTAAATTTAAATGTATCTTTCTAATTTCCCCTTTTTCTTCCTCATTGCACATGTGTTCTGACAAGAACCCCTCTGTTTTACTTTGTGTCCTTTTTTTCGTATGTACGGAAAATGTCCAGTATTTTCTACCGTATATAATATGACATAGCAGTTCAGCACACCATTCTTTATTTCTAAGGAAATTTTCCCATGTCTTTATACTTTGCTTAAATACTTTGGGAGACCCACCTCTGAGGAGTTTTGGCTTTTGAAAATAAAAGTTAGCATCAAAAGATGAGCTTGTGTTGATGCCAGACACAAAAAGAAAAACTGTTGTTACTTCTAGATAAAGTGGCAAAGTAAAGCAAGAAGAGGAGACTATCAGTTATTAAAAAAGACAGAATGTATAATTGTTAGCAAAAGTACAGATCAAGACGTATGCTAAGAATTGGGGACTTTAAATTCATGCAAGTTTAACTATTTGGGAAGTGTTGACAGAGAAATCTGAAAGTACGTTGATAAAAACAAAAGATACCTTCCAAAATCTAAACGAAGTAATAAAAAAGAAAGAGTAGGGAATGCTGAACAATTTTTACTCACAGATGAACAGGAAAGGCGATTTGAGGCAACAGTGATATTCAACTGAGATGCTGAGAATTCCATGGATGAAACATGTGAGCAATAAGAAAGTTATCAGAAAAGTAGGAATAAAACTGGCAATTTAGATGAAATTTCTGGACACATAATGGGGAAAGAGGACTTTGCTTCCAAAATAGAAGGCAACTTACGATTTTTAAATGCGACTTCGAATCTCTTTGTTAAACTTTCCGCCTGTGGAGCTAGAATATAGATAGTTAATTTTTTATAAATATAAATGACAATAGGAAAACTGTAGTTATTGCTGACGCGTTTCGTCCAATGTGGACTTTCTGAAAGCAAAAAACGAAATGAATTTAATCAAAGAAAATAACTAATAATAATAAAAAAAACAGAATGTTCTTAGCAACTGGAGGAATGTAGAGAACGCTATTTTCATATTTTTAACTGAAAATAACGTCAGTTATTGTCACGTGTGGAGAATATTGTCATTATAACTGTGTTGGCGGATTCAACCATTTTCTTTTGATTTTACGATATTGTTGTGTACGTTTGTTTGGGAGAGCAGTAATTTTGTTAAGAAAGGTGAAATGGGGAAAAGAGAAAGTCCACATTGAATAACTACAGTTTTCCTATTGCCATTTATATTTATAAATATTGTCTTTTCTACAGGTTAACTCTGAGAAATTTTCATAGTTAAATTTCTGTATCTGATGCTTCCAATTTGAGGCTCACATCTTTGGATATCTCTCTTGCTGACGACCATAGATTCTATCTTTTTTATAGTTAATGGTTAGTCCTTCCTTTCTTTTTGATAAACTACATCCGCGTCCTGGGTAAGACGATATACTACATCCGCGTGCTGGGTAAGACGATAAACAACATCCGCATCCTGGGTAAGACAATAAACTACATCCGCGTCCTGGGTAAGACGATAAACTACAACCGCGTCCTGGGTAAGACGATAAATACATCCGCGTCCTGGGTAAGACGATAAACTACATCCGCGTCCTGGGTAAGACGATAAGCTACATCCGCGTCCTGGGTAAGACGATAAATTACATCAGCGTCCTGGGTATGACGATAAACTACAACCGCGTCCTGGGTAAGACAATAAACTACATCAGCGTGCTGAGTAAGACGATAAACTACATCCGCGTCCTGGGTAAGACGATATACTACATCCGCGTCCTGGGTAAGACGATAAACTACATCTGCATCCTGGGTAAGACGATAAACTACATCCGCGTCCTGGGTATGACGATAAACCACATCCGCGTCCTGGGTAAGACGATAAACTACATCCGTGTCCTGGGTGAAACTAATTCCAACAGCAAGGCCTCTGATCAGGAGGTTTTGAGTATCGCGGAACCACCTCTTAGTTGCTGGTGTTTCCAGGTCCAGCCTGACCCGGGGTAGTAGCACCTGTTATGGTCCCAGATATGGGTAAATAATTAACTCCCAAACTGGGGTCAAAACAGCATGGAAGCGTAAAAATGGGTTTTAATACTAGAAATACTTTGTAAAAAATTATTAATACCAGCAATAAATTTTTTAAGAAAAATTTTACCAGCAATACATTATTACCAACAATACATTTTGAAAAAAAATTACCAGCAATATATTTTTGAAAAAAATATTACCAGCAATAAAAATTTTGTCGGCATTAAATAACCCATTGAGGTGTTGATATGCTGTTAAACAAACGAAACGAAAGGAAACCAAACTAAACTAAACCTTTCTTTCTCTATCTTTCGTTTTCTTGCTTGTCTCGTTTTTACAGTTCTCCTCCTGAGCGTACTTTCTAGCAGCCCTAGCAATAGTCCAAATATACGTTGATCATTATTTCCCTAAAATTGACATTTCACACAGTCTAGCACAAAGCTATATCGGTGAAATTATAATTGTTAACCCATCCCCTAATTTTGTGTGCATCCGTATATTTTAAAGATATGCGATCTCTATTCTGAATTAAATTTACGAAATTACCTTCCGAAACAATACTCTACAGCGAGTAACTTGTGATATTACCAAGTTTAAGCCTAAAATATCGACTGTCCACTTCATTTGTCTATTCTAAGTTGATACAGCATACCATGAAATAGAAAGAATTAAACGAAACAAAATATCCTCTAGTATACACCAAGCAACGGTGAAAACTCTACCCACTGTTGACTAACGAAAAGGTCCGATACGAAATTCCCAAGTTGTTAAATACGATATGCGATTGAAGAAGGCTGGAAAGAACAACAGTCGAAACGTTGTGATTATAACAACCATGCTGAGTACTTATTCTCTTCTTTAAGTACCGTGACTCGTCGTGGCGTAGGCGATCATGGCTCTCCACAATTTCCTGTCCTTTGTAGATGTTAATAAATTTTATCTTTTCGTTATTTCTCATAAATCCTGTCCAGTCATCCAATGACTTAATTGCATCAAGTATGTTATGCGATGTTTACCTCTGTCTCCTTTGCCCTGTGAGCATCAGATTTTCCGAGCCGTCCTTCCTGATTACGTGCCCCACACATTTCAGCTGCCTCTTCTTGATGTTATGTATAAGTTTCCTTTTTGTTACTATTTTCTCTAAAACCTCGTAGTTGCTCACGTGTTCAGTCCTTAGTATCCTCAACATCCTCCTGTAGAACTACGTTTATGTTCCTTCAAATCTCTTCATCTTTGAGGATATCGTCCAGGACTCACTGCTATGTAGGAGAACAGATATCACATAGCAGTTCAGTATTTTTTGATTTGTTTCTAACAAACTTTTTTGTCTCTTAATACTTTGCTTAGCTTTTGGAAGGCATCTTTGGCTATCTTCGGATTTATATGTTGCATTTTCCATCCTTTGTTAGAACACTTTAAAGATACTTAAATTTTTGTACTTGTTTGATTTTGATATGTCCGATTTGTAATTTGCATTTTGAGTTCATCCTTTCGCTAACAACCATACATTCTGTTTTCTTGCAGTCTTTGCTTATCACTTTCCTTCACTAATTTCTGTTGGAACACCAGTTCGAATAGCTCAGTCTATAATAATAATTTCTCTTCTCAGACTCTAACAAGATAAAAACGTTGGGACTATAATAATCAATACACGGATACTCGTCAGAATAGACTACTTACTTAATAAATAAATAAATAACAACAACAACAATGATAATAATAATAATAATAATAATAATAATAATTATTATTATTATTATTATTATTATTATTATTATTATTCCTCTCCTCATAAAAAATACAAGCGTTTTGATTATTACAAGATAAAAAGTTTTGAGTGCAATAGACAAAATGCGAACATTCATCCTAATAGATTAATCGATAATAATAATAATAATAATAATAATAATAATTCTTATTATTATTATTATTATTAGTAGTAGTAGTAGTATTAGTAGTAGTAGTAGTATTTGTGTATGTTATATTTTCTGCTTTTATTATTATTATTATGATTATTATCGATTAAATGACAATTCTCCTATAGGGCCTTAGTAACAATAGTTTGGACCGGGCTCTACACGATGTAGAGCCCGGTCCAAACTATTGTTCCTAAGGCCCTATAGGAGAATTGTCATTTAATTGATGGCACATTTCTTAGTATATGGAATGCTCCTAGTAGGCCGATCTTCTAGGCAACTTGTATGTTGATGTTGCCTGAGACACTATTATTATTATTATTATATAATCAAGATGAGGATATTCGTCCGAATAGTTTAATGAACGATAGCAACAACAATTGATCTTCTCAGATATAATCGAAATGTATCTAACAAAATTGGGATTATAATAATCAAGCCGAGGAGAATCGTCCAAATACATCAGTGTATAGAAATTGTTAACTGTAAAAACTTTATACTTTGTTTATAGTCACTAATATTTTGCCAAGTAGGCAAAATATTAGTGACATGAATTAAACATAAATCTAAAGTTATTCTAGCAATGTTATCTTAGCAGAAGAAAGAAAGTGAAAAACAGAATCGTCTAAAAAGGAGCAACATTTTCCGCTTAAATGAGGCACTTTAAATAAAAATAATCTTTCTGAAAAATATTCTTTTAATAATAACAAAAGCGTTGTTTGACTTTCAACGCCATATGTTAGACTGTGAATGAATATATATATATATATATATATATATATATATATATATATATAGATAGATAGATAGATAGATAGATAGATAGATAGATAGATGAATAGATAGATAGATGCGAACAGAATGAGATAGAAAGATATTAATAGAATATGAAAAAATAGATAGATAGATAGATAGATAGATACCAGAACTAGATAGATAGATAGATAGATAGATAGATAGATAGATAGATACGATTAGAATAAGACAGAATGATATGAATAGAATGGGACAGATAGCTAGCTAGCTAGATATGAATATAATGAGATATTAGAAAGACAGATATAAGCAGTGATACGAATGGACTGAGATAGATGATTTCTCAATTCATTTCTGTCTCATATATATATATATATATATATATATATATATATATATATATGTGTGTGTGTGTTTGTGTGTGTGCATATATATATATATATATATATATATATATATATATATATATATATATATATATGTGTGCGTGTGCTACTAAAACCAAATAGTCTTCAGTATACAGATGGATCGCTAGATCTGTATAATTCTTTATTTCTTGCTAATACTCAGAGCGGGTGCTGAAAACTTTTTGGAGCACCCACTTTCCGACACCTCTCAAAAGGACCAAACATAATTTTTTTTCCCTAATTTTATTTTCGTTTTTTATTTTTTTTGTTTTTATCTCATTTATTTATTCCGTTTCTTTAGAGGAAATTTTTTTTTCTTATTTGGGCCGAAGACTTTTCAGCACTCCTATTATTTAGATATTAATAGCGTTATATAATTCTATTACTGACACCTTAGAACACAAGACTCTTGTGGCAATGAATGACGAATAGAGAAAAGTAAATTAACATTGCCGTAAAAGGCTGACATAAACGTAAATTCAGGTTCGTTCTGTTCACAAAACTACTCATCCTAACCAATCTATTTAATGTAATATGCCCGATTGTTTCCAAGATACAGATAATAAAAGCGACAGGTTTGCGAATAACAATAAATTTCTATCCTAATTCATTTTCAGCGTCCATTGTTATTATTATCGACTTTTTTTTTTATTTCAAACTAGTAACGTTTTATTATATTCAATCAAATCGCTTGCTTTAAACGGATTCATTGTATGTTTATTGCTAAAATCAGCTAATGTAGTCAGAAAATCGAATAAGCGAAATGAATTATACGATAATTTCGTCGGCCTTCCAGAATCTTTTAAAAGTGGACGGAGATTTAAAGATACAAAGAGTTGTGATTTTGATTTATTTTTTTTTTGCTTTTGAAAAATGCTTTCATTATCCAAATAGAAAAAAAACCAAATCTTTTATTAATGAATAACGAATAGTACAGTTAAACAAAAGAACGACAAATAAGCGGAACATGTTAAAAATATATTTTTTTAAAAAGACACAAGCCTTTCGTATAACCTATGAAAAACATATTTAACATCCCAAGATACGAATTACAAAATGGATGCATCAAACTGAAGAAAAAAAAAACTGAATATCTAGGAAGTGTCTTACCAGATGACGGAAAATGTAACGCAGAATAACGAAATGAAATAACGAAAAGTGGCTTTCAAATTCTAAGTAAAGTATTAACAAACAAATAAATTCCCTAGAAACAAAAGAAAATAGTACTGAACTGTTATGCAATATCAATCCTCCTATATGACAGTCGATGGCGGACAATCTACTCACAGACGATAAAGAGACTTGACGCAAAAGAAATATAGTTCTACAGAAGTAAGCTAAGAATACCACGGATTGAATATGTAAGTAATGAAGTTGTTAAGAAAATGGAAACAAAATAAACGCTTATACTTAGAATCTGAAAGAGATTGTTGAAATTTCTAGGACACATAATGAGGAAAGAGGGCTTTGAAAATTTGATATTCACAGGACAGATTGAAGGCAAAGAGGGATAGAGGAAAACAATGCATAACCTACCTAGCAAGTTTTTAGAGAAAATGGAAGCTAAAAGGACACTTATACTTAACATCAGGAAGAAAGAGTTGAAATTTCTAGGGCACATTATGAGGAAAGAGGGCTTGAAAAATTTGATACTCACAGGACAGATTGAAGGCAAAGAGGGATAGAGGAAAGCATCATATAACCTACCGAGTAAGTTTTAGAGAAAATAGAAACAAAAAGTAAACTTATACTTAACAAAAGAAAGAGACCGTTGAAATTTCTACGGCACATAATGTGGAAAGAGAGATCACAGGATTTAGCACCGACAGGACAGATTAAACTGAAGATGGACAGATGGAAACCTCTGTGGCAAATTTGGATGGCAGGACGGGGAATAAAATGGTGGTGAAAAGACACCCTTACTAGGATCTGCAATGGATAGGCAGTAGTGAAGAGCCACGATCCCCTACGTCCTGAAGTGACATGGCCTATAGAAGACGCCATTTAACGGATGAGCTATTTTTGCCGAAGCCTATATTCCGAAGGAACAAGCTAAGTACTTTTTTTTTTGTTTTGTTTTTAATGAAAATTGAAATATGTATTCCATCGATAAGATATCGAAGGACAAGTTTAAATTGATTAGCTTTGTTGACGATATTTGGGTTGGGAACAAAAAGTGATTAATTTTGGGGAAGACTGAGATAAGGACGGAAGAAATTAAAGAAAAGGCGAAATTTTGCTTCGAACCTGACCGTGAACTCCTAAGTAGGGCTTGAAGATTTCTCAGTTTAACTGTAAATCAACCCCGCACATACACATATAAACATATACAAACACACGCACACAAACACAGAAAAACACACACACATGCAAACATATAAAAATACACACATACACACTGGCGCACGCACAAATGTAGGCATACTAGCACGCACGCATTCACACACATGCAAAAACACACACACTCATGTTTACAAACACACACACATATAAACACGCAAACAAACACAGGCACACACACACACAAGTTTGATCCATTCAAGATCGGAAATTTAATAAAGGTGAAAATAAAAACAAACCTTCATTGTTTTATATTAAGTTTTTATTTTAATATTGAAACAATATTAGTTTCTGTGACATGTAATAATGTTTTTTAATACAAATAAAAATTCTATAAGAATAATGATTTTAATTCTGTCGATAGCCAAATAACTCCGCATTTTATTTACGATGTTCAACTTGGGGGGGGTTAAAATTATAAATTATCTAACGAGGAAAAAATTGAAAAAAGACACAAGATGAAAATTGACAAAAAGAAAAACTTGATGACCCCACCAAAGAAAACGAGAGAAGGAAATTGGAAAGAAGCATGGATAATGTGAAAAAGATGAAAAATAAAGAAATATATTTCATTAAAAAATAAAAAAATAAAAAAGGAAAGATGTCTGAAAAAAGAAGAGGCATATTGAAAAAAAAATGGAAATTGAAAAAAGAAAAAGAAAAAGAAAGTTATTAAATGTAAATAAAAATAATAATGGTTATCAGAAGTTATTATAGTTATCTAATGTCGAAATAAGCATTATTTTTTTTTTACTATTAATTATGATGTCCAGATCAGAGTAGCTCAAGAATAAAATTATCCGACGCCTAACGAGGACCGAACTTAATCTTTAATAATATGCATTGTTTTTTTTTTGTTTTGTTATTTTCTTACATATTAATAATATGACGTATCTTTGAATCAGGAATTTTCTTTCTAATTCTGTGTAAAAGTAATACACACACACATACACACACACATACGCACACACATACACACACAGTGTGATGGGTAATTTGTCGCCATTTTATATTTTTAATGTCGCGCATGCGCGTTGTCTGTTTTTAAGTTTCTTGACTGCACAGGAAAGTAGGGTCAGTTGGGCAACATTTG
The DNA here is from genome assembly GCA_903632075.3 of Acanthosepion pharaonis. Lineage (NCBI taxonomy): Eukaryota > Metazoa > Mollusca > Cephalopoda > Sepiida > Sepiidae > Acanthosepion > Acanthosepion pharaonis. The sequence continues at coordinate 2,960,473 of CAHIKZ030000224.1, forward strand.
TGAGAAAAAGAGTGTTACGGTTTTTTGGGTATATACTGTATGTAACTAGTGAGCGAGTCAAAGTGACTTAATTCCCTTTATAGTCTACCAATAGAAGATTAACCAATCAGAAGCCGCAGAACACTGGATCCGTCGTGTATAAAGGCGGCCATCTTTGTTTACCCTATCGGAATGACCAGAGCCAACTTGTCAGGCGAACATGACAGACGGAAGAACTACGCTCTGCTACTCTGCTGTGATATCCACTGCGAACCTGAACTACGCTTTCCTACTGTCTCCGAAATATTCACTGCCAACCTCTGGATTCTATACTCGAGGACGACCGTCATGAAAATGTCTAACAAAGAGCACAATGATAAAAGTCAATTTGGCAGAAATATGGAAACCGTATGCATTACCGCTTGGCTTTCACACCGGAAACTCTAATACAAACATTTCAGAGTGTTTGGGTGTCAATATGAGGACAGTGCAGACGATTCGGAAAGATGTGGATGAAATATCCAGTCAACATCATGGTGCTTGGAGTGATGATTAGTGATGGCGACGTTAAGACTCCATTCATCTTCCCACAGGGGCTCAGGCTCAACAAGGAGGCCTACATTGTGACTTGATGAGGTAGTGTTGCCTTGGGTCCATAGAGTGGCTGCTGAAAGACATGTCTGGTAACATGATTCTGCACTATACCACACAAGCAGGAGATCTTAGTTGTGGCTGTCAGACAATTTCTGCGACGATATCACCACTTACATCTGCCCACTTAACTTCCCAGACTTCAACCCCCTTGATTATTATGTGAGGGGTGCAGTTGAGTGAGAGATCAACAAAACTCCTTGTAACACCAAAGATGAACTGAAGGAAAGAATTATGCCTGTATTCACCAACTTAAACAAGGAGACCGTTCAGAAGAGTTGCTGGAGATTCCGAAGTCGTCTGAACGTCGTGGTTGAAGCTAATGGCGATTTTATTGAATAAATTTACACTTTAATATTTCAAAATATTTTTGTGTAATTTTGGTAAATATATCTGTTAAAATCAGCGTCAGTGTTATTTTCATTTTTGTGTAAATCTAAACAGTAATTTATACATCGCAACCCTTATATATAACTGTCACGCGTACACACATACACACGCAAACACAGACACATTCACACACACACACACAGAAAAAAAACTCCAATAAATTGAGAATAAATTCTTTTTTCGCTTAATATAAAAATAACGAAAATAAGAAAATCGGCTGTCAGTTGCTGAAAATATCTGACGAGTGGACCGAGCGATTACAAAAAATTCTTTCCACGAGTCTCTGGAGTCGAGATGTTCAATATAATATCAATCGGTTAATGATAAATTTTATATTTGTATTAATCATAGATAGATACGTATATAGATAGCTACATTGATATATATATATATATATATATATATATATATATATATATATATACACACACACACACACACACACACACACACACACACACACACACACACACACACATATATATATATATATATATATATATATATATATATATTTCTTAACAATATAAAAGTTATTGTAGTGTTTTTAAAAAATACTGGTATTTATGTATACCGGTCTAGAAATAGAAATAGAAAGTCTTAAAATAAGAAAACATGCTTGTCGACAGGAAACAAAATTATATTCCTTGTTTTATCATTAAGCATTATTTAACTTTTACATTTCTTTATTAAGGCTTTCGATCTCTAGGCCAGTAGACGTTAAGTTCTGCTGAAAAAACAGGGATGTTTTATCAAACACAAGTACACACTAGATTTAATATTTATAGCAATAAAAATATTGGCGAATTAAAAAAATGAATTGATTTAAATATATATAAAGCAATTACTTCTTTTATTATAATATCAGGTCATCCCATGTTCTGTCCGAATTTCGAATACAGAAAACAAGTGACCAAATGTTACATTTAATTACAGATTCAATCAAAAATGTATTTTCTCTGATTATCTATGACTTCCTTCCATCTATTAACAAGCTTACTAATTCCATTACTGTAAAATTCTTTTGGCTTTGATTCGAAGAACTCACAAATGTCAGTTTTAACCTCTTCCTGTGTTACAAAAGCTGGTTCTTCCAAATGATTCTGTAAGCTACAAAACAAATGGTAGTCTGAAGGAGCAAGATCGGGAGAATAAGGTGGATGAGGAATTTTATCCCAAGCAAGTTCTTCGATCTTTTGTGACGTGATTCTGCTGTGTGGGGTCGCGCATTGTCCTGGTGAAACATCACCTCTTTTCGATTCACTAGAGCGGGTCATTTTTTCCTCAAAACTTGGTTCAAACGCTCTAATTGCTGACAGTATATTTGAGCATTAATTGTTGCATTAGGTGGTAAGAATTCAAAGTGGATTATTCCTTGGTGATCCCACCAGATTGAAAGAAGAACCTTTTGCCCATGAAGTTCCCTTCTCGGCTGTGGCTGGGGTCCTTCTTCTTTACCAATCCACTGTCTACGACGCTTACCATTTCGATAAAAGATCCATTTTTCGTCACCAGTCACAAGTCTATCCAAAAAAGGTGAAACAAGTTGGCGAGAATGGAGAGAAGAGCAGATGTCAACTCGGTATTTGAGGTTGTTTTCAGACAATTCATGAGGCACCCATTTTCCAAGTTTAGGAACTTTTCAAAGTTGTTGAAGATGACGATGAACAGTTGTATGGTTTGAACTGAGAACCACTGCCAATTCCTCAATTGATAAAGCAGGATTTTCTTCAAGGGCTGCTTCAAGAAGCTTTTCATCAAACTCAACTGGACGTCCGGTTCGATCTTCATCTTCAAGGGTGAAATCTCCACCTCTGAATTTTGCAAACCATCTTCTGCAAGTTCTTTCATTCACACATTGATCTCCATAAACTGAGTGAATGTTTCTAGCCGCTTCGGCTGCTGAGTTTCCTTTCTTGAACTCATAAACCATTATGTGCCTCAAATAATTCTTGGGTACTTCCATGTTAGTAGGGTTTTAATCAAATAAAATTTAATTTTATTGTTCTCTGAAATAAAATTTGATCAGTTTAAATGCATCTAAACATAAAAATAATGTTCAGCTCCATTAGACATTATAAAATACTCATTAAATTTCGTTCATTTTAACAAAAAGTTAAAATTCGGACAGAACTCATGAGATGATCTGATATATAAAAATGGACACTGAGATAAACGCCGAGTGGCGACATTCTGTTTCATGATTGAATACATTATTCTGGTCATGCATGGGGCGTTTTATCTTGACTATCTATATCCTGGTTAATGGTGTATTAATGATAGCAAGGTCCACTGTACATATAAATAATCGAGCCAAAATCGAGCACACACGGCCTGAAGATTATGTTTAAGCTTGAAACAGGCTATATATATATATATATATATATATATATATATATATATATATATATATATATATATATATATATATATTAAGTATATATGTTAAGTATAAGTGTCCTTTTCCTTTCCATTTCCTCTAAAATTTGCTAGGTAGATTATACGTTGTTTTCCTCTATCCCTCTTCAATCTGTCCTGTGAGTATCAAATTTTCCAAGTCCTCTTTCCTCATTATATGCCCTAGAAATTTCAACGGTCTCTTCATGATATCAAGTATAAGTGTCCTTTTCGTTTCCATTTTCTCTAAACCTTGCTAGGTAGGTTATGCATTGTTTTCCTCTATTCCTTTTTGCCTTCAATCTGTCATGTGAGTATCAAATTTTGCAAGCCTATTTTCCTTAGTATGTGCCCTAGAAATTTCAACGGTCCCTTCCTGATGTTAAGTATAAGTGTCCATTTTGTTTCCATTTTCTCTAAAACTTGCTAGGTAGGTTATGTATTGTTTTCCTCTATTCCTCTTTGCCTTCAGTCTGTCATGTGAGTATCAAATTTTCCTAGGCCTCTTTTCTCATTATGTGCCCTAGAAATTTCAACTCTGTCTTCCTGATGTTAAGTATAAGTGTCCTTTTTGTTTCCATTTTCCCAAAACCTTCGTCTTTCAGTTTATGGTATTCTTAGCATCCTTCTGTAGATCCCTATCTCTGTTGCTCCAAGGTGTTACAAAACCAAAATATTACTCTGAAAACTTATATTCTTAGATATTCTCAAGTGATCGAAACTCTCATGTTCCTGTCATACATGGCTAATATCTAAATTATCAGCTATATAAAATCAGTTTCTGTGATCAATATTTAAAAATGTCTTCAGTCAAATTACTTTTCTAAGTCCTAAAGAAATTATATCATCAGAAATTATAGCCTGGCGCTACAGAATCACAAAACAAGATTTTAACTAAATGATAAAAACTGCATCATTTCAAGACTTACAACAGCCGCAGCAACTAAAATCGATAGCACATGTAACGAGAATTGAAAATAATGATATAATCAAGATGTTCACTTTCCATAATATCTTAAAGGGAAACTTCTGTCAGTACAAGAAAGATCGAAAACGGTTAATGGACTTGAAGTACCTATTTTCCTGTTTTAAGTAAAACCTTTTATAAATGCCAAGCTAAATTAACACTAACTGTTCGGCCAATGAATGTCGAATGTTTCCTGTAGGGAAACGGCTAATCTCAACATTGCTATTACTCAATATTGTTGTCACACTCTTCTAAAAGTTTCCACTCGACTTCAAGAAATTTATTTGAGGCCAAGAGCGATTCACACAAAGGCATAACAGGTATTTAGTGTCCGTTTTAGAACAAAATTAAACGAAGAATTGATGTTTAAATATGTCACGATCACGAGACCCGTTAGTCGCAGTAGAAGTAGTTTGTCTTAGGCAAGATAGTGTGACAGAGTCCAGCTCCCTCCAGTCTGGTTTGAATTCAGATGTTTCCTTCTACGAGACCGGTTGCTACTCAATGCCATCGAACCCAGTCTGTCCTGCTATTTACCCATAACCAGGACTGTGTACTGCAGCCGCAGTAGATGTGGTGTGTCTTGGGCAAGATAGTGTGACGGCCAAGCTGATTTGAATTCAAAGACCAGCTTCCACCCAAGCGCAGTCTTTCCTGATGTTTACCCGTAAATAGATGAGAAAAGAGATGGATTCATACCTTTCCCAATAAAGCGCGTAAGTGAATGTAATGAATTAGACTGGAATTTGAACTCAGATTCCTCAATTCGAGCCACAATTCAAGCCACAATCCAGACACACTATGCCTCTTAATAATATATGTATTAGACCAGGGGTGGCAAAACCGCGGCCCGTGAGCCACATGCGGTTCTTTGACCTTTAATATACGGCTCGTGGAAAAACCGGTTGTAACCGCAAAATTATCCAAATCATGTAAAAATAAAATTTACCATTTGTTAGATTAAGCTTTGAACTCTTATATCTTAGAAATGATTAAAGATATCTTACTGGAATTCTCCGAGGTTTTTACAACACTATTGGACTCTACTTTGAGTAATAAGAATGTATAATTATTATAAGCTTAACAGTAGTCCATTGATGAAATCGATCATAAACGAAAATGACATGTTCATCATTAATAATCATGGCTTAACACCGACAGCTCTTGAAGGATTGAAATAAAGTTCAAATATATATATATATATATATATATATATAATTATAATTTATAAAAAAATTATAACATAAATATGTTATAAAATCACTACAAAAATAGCCATTTTGTTTCAACACAATCGGTGTCTTTTTATAACATATTTATGTTATAATTTTTTTATAAATAATAATTATATCTGTTCTTCTTTGTATTGAGCACTCTTTTAAGAATAGTTATTGTTGGTTATTGGAATTCATTCCGTATATACCAATTATATATATATATATATATATATATATATATATATATTCCAGGATTATTTTCCAACTCATTAAAGATGATCTTCGCCATCACTAACGTTTCTGTCCTGGGGTAACAAGTTGCCTCGTACGATTTAATTTTCAAGTCTTTTTCAACTGCGCTTTGGACTGTCATAGCTGAAACTCCTCTCTCAGGTGCAAGCATATTGTGGATTGAGTTGTATCTTTTCTAATTGATCTCTTTAGCTGTAAGTTGAAATGATGATCCCTCTTCCTGTTGTGACCTCCTGATCCAGTTTTCCTCTCTACTGTGCCTTCTTTTTAAAACTTATTCACCATTCTCTTGGTGGTTCTTGAATGGACTTTGAAAATGGAAGCCAGATTATAAATGTTGGTACCATTACTGAATTATTTTTTTCTCTCACCATTGCTCAGTTGAGAGGGCAGTGGGTCTGAAACAAAACGGGTTTAACCTGTTTTCTTTCTAGTTGAATGACCGAAAAGGTTTGCAGTGATTCTTACGACAAATGGTCTCAAGATGGCTAATCGTCTTATCTGAAAACCTGGAAAAAAGAATATATATATAATTGGTATATACGGAATGAATTCCAATAACCAACAATAACTATTCTTAAAAGAGTGCTCAATACAAAGAAGAACAGATATAATTATTATTTATAAAAAAATTATAACATAAATATGTTATAAAAGTTGAGTGTTTATATATAAATATTAAGAAATGGACAAAGTCCGACAATTTATTTATTAAAGACATTTTTATGTTTAACGTTCTTTTTATAGATACAAGTATTTAAGTAAATGCTCTGTTTATAATAAACAGTATTAAATAACATTTACCGGCCTGAATGTCCGAGAAATTTTCATAGAAAATATTCGTCCTTTCCTGCATCCTATACGGAACCGTCATTTACGCTGACATGCCTTAACCGTCTCGGCCACAAAGGAGCGTCCGGTAGGCAAGGTCGATATATATATATATATATATATTAAACATTTTGTAGGATGGATAATTAAGCTGTAACGCAATTTGGACAATTTTGCTGTTACACCCTGTATGTTGGCTGAGCTCTTTTTTTTCATGGCAGTTAATAAAAAACTTAAATAAGAAAAATTTCAAGATTTATAATTATTTACTGGGTACGAATTGAGTCCCCATTGGATTAGAACGTAAGTTTAATCTTCATGTGTACGTAACAAAAACGTATGTGTAAAATTTGTTCATGTCTTGCGGTACTTAAACATCTGAATTTTATCATATATGGCTCTTCCATTAAACAAGTTTGGCTACACCTGTATTAGACCATAATGGCTCGGATCGATAAATTTATGCGTTAAATTTATTTTTATAACAAATACAGGTTATAATTAGTAAGTGAATTTTGTTTTGAAATTTTTACTGCATAGTGACTGATTTATGCGATTAGCATTAAACAGTGAATAAATTTTATTGATAAGGAATGAGATTATGTTGAAAAATCTTAACTGTTAAATAGCCATAAAGAAGGCACGTTATAAGTGTTGGCTCTATGTTGCAAGCTTCTACGTATAATTTCCGCATTTAGAGTAGCACCACTTAACGACCGGACCTCGTTTCAACGACTTGATCGAAAAACAAGATGGTCGCTAAGTGGGAATTTGTACCTGGCCGCTAATTTCAGGCACATAACATGTGTAGTGTGTTTATGTCAACTAACTTCAGATATGATTTAATTTTTTTTATTCTTAATATTTATACAGTAGAGTAGAGTACTAACTATTAATGTAATAAAAAACTTCGAAAATCGGCTCTGTATTTTATATATTACTTCGGTTTGCCTACTGTAACTAGATTTCACGTAGTTTTTTTTTCCTTTTTCATCACTTAATTTATTTGTTTTATTTATTTTGATTCATTTTGGTTATCGGTAAATAGCAGAAAAGGCTGAGTTCGATAGCCTTGGGTACCACTCGGTGTAAGAGAAAGAAATCTTTGAATTCAAACCAGCCTGGAGAGGGCTGGGTTCCGTCATGTTAACTTGCCCAAGACACACCACTTTTACTGCGGCTAGCGTCTTACGGGACTCATTTTGAAGAAATGAAAAGCAGTCACGATTAAAATTGTCGTGAAACTTACAATACCGACGGGCTGGATTTTTTTTTTTTTTTAATTTTATTTTTATTATTTTATTATATAGCTTGTAAGTCCGGGTCGTTAAACAGCTAAGTCGTTAAGTGAGAAGTAACTCTATCTGTGCAATATGGGCGTTACTGGATCATGTCAAAATATACTTTGCACCCAGTGTAAGGCCAGAGAGGCAGAGTTGACCTGAGGTGACCTCCCGGCCGCCGAATGCAGATTCGCATGACCGGACTAGCTGTACTTGTGTTTGCAAGCGTAGTAACGTGCTGCGCAACAGCGATTGATAGTAACGAGTCGTCTCTCAGACGACCACATCTCAGAGGAGGGCCCAGAACTTACGCACGGGGGGAGAGTGCAGACACACTGGCTGACTTGTAGTCGATGAAGTCAAGAATTGAATAAAATGTAAGTTAAAAACCGAGATATTCACACCTTGTGTTATCATTAGTCGGCGAGACAACGATATCATTGCATTTGAAGATGAAGATATATATATATATATATATATATATATATATATATATATATATATATATATATATATATATATATCATGGCGAAAAAAAAACGGAACTGATGTTATTGGCACACTATGGCATTGAAGGAGCCTAGAGAAAGAACTGTGACATTTATATTAGCTAATAAAAATACCGCAACTGGCTTTGCGTGTGGTCTGAAAGGCTTTTGCACATCTTTCGCGTCGCGTCTTTATTTCCAGGGGAACTCTATATCTGTGTTTTCCATTTTCTTCACTCGTCATCTCGTTATTCTCCAGTCTCTTTGTTGATAATCGCCTTTCCCTTTTATAAAACTCATTTCCGGGTGTTGTACATTTATCATTGTCCAAATAATTTGCTGGTAATAACAGGCAATAAAGACGAATCCACAAGCCGGTCGTAACCCCAACAGAAAGAAAAATATGGTTTGTTCGTGTAATACTAATCATTGTATCAGTTGCATGCGATACTTTACGCTCATATTATGCGTTGGGTCGTTCTCGTGACATCTGCAGAAAATAGCTATCCACACAAATATATTATTTCCAAAACGATATTTTTAAAAGAGGTAGAACTATTCATATGTAATATAAATATGTGAAATGAAAATTTCTCAATAGGAAAAATGGTAAAATTCTAACCGGTGCCAATCAAATGATTCCTTACACAAAATTCAGAACTAATCAATGACGAAATTCTAAGCAAAAGTAAAAACAAGTATAAACGTTTCTACTTAGAAAAAGAAAAACGATGCTGAAATCCTGAAAAACGATGCAGGATATATAGCGTTTTCCAAGCGCAGCTTGTGTGTGGCACAAAGACGAAAGGGGAACCCAGTGAGGACCGTACTCATTACGCATACGTAATTGATCTAGTAAGACAAGCTTGCTCGCTATTACACCGCTTCGAGGTACCCCAAATTCACAGAATATATTGAAAACAAGAGGGAGAGAGAAAAACAGCAAATAACCTACCTAGAGAAGCTTGTGTAGATCGTTCACAGAACAGTGAGCTACAAAGGACAGAAAGCTGTATGGAGTAATGATCGCCCACGTCCTGAATGTACATGGTATATAAAAGAAGAGGCTCAAATATTGAACGAACAAGAAAGGAATTTTTACGGTTATTTTATAGTCGTGGAACTCTTTCTTTTTTATGTGTCATGTCCTTTCAGGACGTAGGCGATCATAGCTTTCCACCCCCCTCTATCCCTTGCAGCTCTCAACAAGGTCCTTCCCCCTGCTTCCTCCCCCAGACCACGTTCCGTCATCCACCTGTCCAAGCTCGCCAGGTATGTCACGTGCTGCTTTCCCTTGTCTCTCTTTCCCCTCTATTCGACCCGTCCGTATCAGTTTCTCCAGACCCTCCTTCCTCATTATGTGTCCCAGAAACTTAATCTATCTCTTCCTGATGTTAAGTATAATCCTTCTCCTTGTTTGCAAACTGTCTAAGACCTCATTGTTGCTCACATGCTCGGTCCATGATATCCTTAGCCTCCTTCTGTAGAACCACATCTCCATCACCTCGAGTCTCTTCTTCATCTTTGAGGAAATCGTCCAACATTCGCTGCCGAATGTTGGACGATGTCACGTAACAGCTCGGTATTTTTTTTTTCTTTGTTACCAAAGAAATCCGCTTGTTTCGCAATACTCTGCTCAGCTTTTGTAATGCGTCCTTGGCCATTCCAATGCGTCTACGGATCTCAGTGTTGCACTTTCCGTCCTCTATCAAAATGCTTCCCAGATATTTAGACATCCGCTTCCGCTTGATTCTAGTGCTCCCGACCTGCAAATCGCATTTCGAGCTCTTCCTGTCAGGTGTTTTATTCAGTCATTTAATTAGAAAATAGGAATCATCATAAATTTATCTTCTGATATAGTTGCCAAAGTTAGATAAAAATTGTATATATAAATCGGGCAAAGTAAAAATCTATCAAATTAATATAGGAATTTATTAAGTGTAACTTAATGATGTAGTAAAAAAACGATAGAGCACCTAGTGAGGATGTTAGTCACTACTCAGACGCAATTGATCTTGCGAGACAAGCTCATTAACCATTACACCACGTCGAAGTGTCCCTAATATTTACTCGGATAAAATACGTCAGAAATTCTATTTTCAGACTCTTCCTCTATAATTGCCGTGACTCTTCAAGAATTAGGCGATTCTGACTCTCCGCAATTTCCTGTCCTTCATAGCTCTTAATATTTTTTTCTTTTTTGCTATCTATCCTAAACCTTGTTCCGCCGTCCATTTACTAAAGCTCACTCAGTAGGTTATGCGTTGTTTTCCTCTATCTCTCTTGCCTTCAATCTGTCCTATGAGTATCAAATTTTCCAAGCCTTCTTTCCTCATTTTATGCCCTAGCAATTTCAACTGTCTCTTCCTGATGTTAAGTATGTGTCCTTTTTGCTGCCATATTCTCTAAAACTTGGTCACTGCTCATATATTCAGACCATTGTATTCTCAGCATCCTTTTGTATAACCACATTCACTGCAATATAGAAGGATTGATATCACGTAACAGTTCTGTTCTATTTTCTTTGTTTCTAAAGATTTTTTTTATGTTTCTTAATACTATACTTAGCTTTGGGATATGCACCTTCGTATTTCAGTGTTGCAATTTACGTAGACCACCCATAAACTCACTGCGTTGCTTTTAAAAGAAGTTGCTGACACAAAATGATGAAACAACCATATTATCTTTTTTTTTATTAATTACACATATTTTGATACAATTTGCAATTGGATCAAATTTGCAATACAAGTTATTGTAATATTTACATTATAAAATATTACTTAGATCAAACACAGGAAAAACATAATATTTTTAGAATGAAATTTCAAACTGATATCACAGTAAAGGCATTTCCATTAAAGTAATAGTAACCCTGGAGTGACAACTTATACAATTTTTGTATTTACAATATTAAAATTTTCAAAAGTGAAGTTCTTTCCCCCCCCCAAAAAAAAACAAATTAAACAACCGTCAGAAATCGTCTGCTTAGGATGATTAATATTTATTGAAATAACATAAAGTATGGATGCCTCCTTTATGTGCACTTAGTATCTTTATTTTCGAGGTCATTTTTCCAAAATATTTTTTTTTTATTATTATACATACTTTCGTCTTCCTCACATTTATTTTCAAATACGTAACGTTTGCAAAAAGGTTTGTTTCCCCCAAACTCCATACATGAAGTATATACGGTATTTATATTCCAAAGGCACAAATTTTTCCTAACTTTATGGCAATTCGAAGTTGGCGGGGCAGAAAAATGTAAATTTCCCATCTCCAAAATGACTTCCCAAGGACAGAATTAAGAGTTCCATGTCGCCGCTAAAGTTCCTTAGATCTAAACCTCATTAAGAATGAAAATAGGATTGTCATAATTTACCGTTATATCAACCTCTATAGGTTTCTAATGCCGAAATCCAAATATTTTGTACACAATTTTATGGCTTTAGTTAGGTATTTTATACATAATTTTATACTTTCAAGGCAAACGTATGTTTTATAGATATATATGTTGCAACCTAGGAAAGGTTACTGCATAGAACATTCACAAGCAGATTAGTAATGAACGATAATACTAAGGACAAGAACAACACATATAAGATTCACCAGCGGCGCGTAGAAGTAGTCAGCTGCTAGAAGTGAGTCAAGTGAATCCCACAATGAATCTCCTACAGCAGGATATCTACCAGCCGCCCCACGCGCTCAGATGTGGCACAAGGCCAAATTTAATGAGTGGTACCCGAGCCCGTAGGCTTGGACAATATTCCCCGTAAACCCCGTATAAAACGGAGGCAAGTAGCTGCTACCCGAGACGAGACTCTGCCCTTCGACATAACCTCATCTGGGGACCCTCTCTGTCCGGAGGCAGAGATGGAGAAGCACAGCTGGAGACCAACTGCAGGATAACTACAAACCGCCCCACGCGGTCAGATATGGCACAAGGCCGAATTTAAAGTGGGGTATCCAAGCCCATAGGCTTGGTCAAAAATTCCCCGTAAACCCCGTATAAAACAGGGTCGGGTAGCTGTTTCCAGAGACGAGACTCTGTCCCTCGACATAGCCTTGTCTGGGGATTCTCTCTACCCGGAGGCAGAGAGTTTGACCAGCACAACTGGAGACGAATCTCCAACTGCAGGATATCTACCAACCGCCCAATACGATCAGATGTGGCACAAGGTTGAATTTAATGTGGGGTATCCAAGCCCATAGGCACGGCCAAAAATTCCACGTAGAACCCTTATAAAACGGGGTCGGGCAGCTGCTCCACGAGACGAGACTCTGCCCCTCGACACTGTACGGGGACTCTCTCTGCCCAGAGGCATAGAATCCGACCTGCAGAGCTAGAGTCGGATCTCCGATTGCAGACCAACATACAGTATTTACTACTGTATTCATGTGAATGGTGACAAACCCATTATCGCCTGTAAGTATGCTATAACAATATAGTTTGTAGACAATCTATTGTAGGTGTTATATGTTTTTGTATAAACCTATTTCTTTAAGTTTGGACAGTTTTCAGTATTTTCAGATAGTTTTCTCGTGTTCTTTTCCTTGTTGTATTTGGGGCTTACAAGGGTTACGTGAGAGGATTCTTGATAGAGAACTCTAACAAAACTACGTTTTATTTTTCAATATCGAAACTGGTCTAAGTAATATTGAGTTTTGCCCGATGAAAGTTTATGAAGCGAAAGCGATGATAAAAATACACCAGCCGTAAATGTCGTGAGATTGGCAACTCGATTCACGGAGTGTTGAAAACAATGTGACGGAATCATTTGTGAACACACCATTCCTTTCATCATCAGGTATACCTGTCGGATGGAACGGTATTATATCATCCGCACGTTTCTTAGAAGATGTGCCGCGCTCTTTCTGTTGCCCAATAAATTACTTCATAGCATATGAACTGAAAAAAAAATCACACAAATATCTCTATCTATAAAAGGCAGGATGTGTGTGTGTGTGTGTGTTTGTGTGTGTGTAACGAATGCACGGCCGCAATTTTCGATGGATTTGCACCAAAATTGACATGCACATGCTCCAAGTTAGCAGGAAGGCCAAGACTGACTTTGCATTTCCCAACTCCCATCGATAATGGAAATAATCGATTTTTTCATGCTTCTAGGGCAGTTTTCATGTAGTTTGCAGCCATTTTCTACTGGCCAGAGTGAGAGTCAATAGCTGGCTGCCAGGAATAGGCAGGAAGATTCTATTGGCCAGCGTGAGAGCCAACAGCTGACTGTCACGAATGTTAACTAGCATGCTAGCATGCAAAAAATAAACGATAGCTGCATTCGTCATAAGTGGGAAAAATTTAAATCAGCATGGCACTTTACTCCAATTGGCTCATTCCCTTGCTTAAACTCAACGTTGATTCTGATTCCGCAGAACTGGGTTGGGTGTGAAAAAGTATTTGTTGTTAACATTTTTTTTCATTCGGTTTTTCCAGTTACGAGTCCTGTTTTTAAAGCTGATCGTTTTGTGTTCATTTTGTTTAGTTCTTTTTTCGTAACAGATTTAATGTTTAGTATAGAGCTTAGAAAACATTCCCAGTGTGAGATAGGCAAGAAGTAAGGCATGTAGCAACATCAGCACGGCAAAGGGCACTCCTTTAAAGGCAAGGAAGAGCAAAAATATTTTAAGTCAAGTGAGAGCGATTGCTGTATGAGTCGTACGATGTTTGAATCAAGCACGGGCAACGCTTTATATAGATAAATGCGACCTGCTGACCAATATTGGTAAAATCGAATCTTTGAACAAAAAATTGTAATAGAAGTAAAAGAGTTTCTTCGACCGATTCACAATTCCTGAAAGCAGAATGAGATCAAACAAGAAACCAGAATACAGTGCAGGTAAAAAGTTTCGGATTACTCTGCATTTCTTTAGAATAAAAAAAAACACTTTAAATGAGATATTCTTGCAATTTTCATAGTAAAAAAATAAAATTCAGTAACTAAAGTTTATTTGCTTTTATTATGAAAAAAGCACGTAATTATAAAAGATTACCATACAACAGCATCATATTTCGTTTTCCTCAATAAAACCACCATCAGCCTTCACTACTGCTTCATAAATTCTTGGCATTCTTTCTTATAGCTTTTTAAAAATGTAGATAACAGACTTTCCCAAGTACTCCTCAAGCACTGAAAAACTTCACTCTCACTCTTTGAACTCTCCTATCCAATCCATCCCATACTAATTGAATGGGAGAGAGGTCAGGAGATGGAAGCGGCCAAGTCATAATTTCCTAAAATTTTGTTCCTTTTTTTTGACTCGAGTTATTTTTTTCCAAATATGCGTAAACCAGATGTCTTTGCAAAATTGAACGAAAAGATTCTTTTTTTTTTTCATGATTCCCTTAATCTGAATCAAATCTCAATCCCTCTTTCCCCCATCCAAACAACCTCACCATTACAGACCCATCACCATCCTTAAAAAATAAGACCTTTATAGTCCTGGGTATGACGATAAACTATATCTGGTCTGGAGAGTGGAGATTTTGAGAAGCGGAGAACCACTTCTTAATTACTATTGTCTCCAAGGTCTACCATGGTCCAGGATTGTAGCTCTTATTAGGGTCCCAGATATGGGCGAATAGTGAACCTTGTTATGGTCCGGTTCCTTGTACCACGGTGATAGTCCAAGGTAGAACCAATAAAGGAGAACTCGAAGGCGAATATGGAATAACATAGATATATTACAAACAGGAATATATACAGAGAAGTAGAAAGTGTTAGTACGAACAATCAGGTTTAGTAGTAATTGTCTGAACACGACTCTGTTTCGGACTGCCTCTGACTCGACTGACTGACTCGCTCTGACTGACTGACAGACTCCTAACGGACTTCACTCAAGACTTCAGACGGAACTCCACTTCCTGCTTCCTCTTGAGGCGCAGTATTTATTACGTATGGAATAGTCCATTATGTTATTATGGGTAAGGTCCCATGACAAACCTCCAAACAAAAACAAAACACTATGAAAGTATAAAAATAAATTTTTATAGTAAAAATGCCAGCAATATATTTTTATATAGAAGTGGCCAAGAATATTCATTTTTAAAGCAAAATGACCAACATTACATTTTATCTGTAGTTGAAGGCATAAAATTGAGTTCAAGCTATTTAGATTTCAGCATAAAACAACCCATCGTGGCAAACAAAATCAATCAAAAAACGAGCATGAATGAAAATAAAATTATATGGGAAAACAACATATAAATTGTAATATATCAAGAACAATTTTCGGGACAAAACAATGACACAGCGCGAAAAGTTTACATATGACGCGTTTCCTCTTTTAAGACTCAGATTTAAGTGATACATTAGCTGTTCACCGCAAAGAGTTTGAAAAAGGTTTTAATTTTAATGGATAGCGGTTCGGATTGAAGAATCGAGGAGCCGAGTTCGAATTCCACTCGAATCCATTGCATTCACTTACGTGCTAATACCCTTGGGAAAGGTATGAATCCTCTTCTTCTCCCTCCAGCTATGGGTAAGTAGTAGTTGCTGTCATTATCACAACGCTTTGGCCCTTGTGACTTCCGGTCTTCATAAGGTTCTAGTTGATTCCTTCAAGGAATTTCAAATTTAATGCGTTATTTAATCAACCAGATTAGATGTTTCTCATTAACACGTCTAACAAATAACTGAAACATTGTGACCATAAAAGCCACGATAAGAATACAAGGCTGGTTATAACAATGTATAATAAGGATAATTTCTTAACTCAGAAATAACTGAAGTCTTGTGCGTATAACTATCAAGACGAGGACGATCGTCTCAACGGATCAGTGTATAATAATGATAATTACTCATCTCAGAAAGCGCTGAAATATTGTGACAATGACAAACAAGACGATGCTATTCTGAATAGACCAAATTCGTGGGTTGGTGCATAATTATCAGGCGTTTTTAAAATAATATTTATTATGAAAAAAGAAACAACACTTCAACAATAACATTTTTAAATGATTATTCCGGAGCGTAGTCACCATCAACTCCAATTTTATAAACTGAAAATAAAATAATATTTTTATTAAAAAAAGTAAAGAGAACAGCATTTTTTATTAACAAATAAGTCGCTTACAAAAACGCCTGATAATTATGCACCAACCCAATAAAATAATTATAATTCAAAATCTCAGAAATACTTGATACATTGTTACAATAACAACCAAGATGAGGATACTAGTCTGAATAGAACCATGTATAATACTGATAATTCCTCATTTTAGAAATAGAAGAAAACATTGTGATTATAACAACCAAGATAAGGATACTAGTATAAATAGATCAATGTATAATAATGATCATTCCCTATCTCAGAAACAGCCGAAAACATTATGACTATAACAACCAAGATGAGGATACTAGTTTAAATAGATCAATGTATAATAATGTAAATTCATTATCTTAGAAATAGCTGAAATATTGTGTCTATAACAAGCAAGATGAGGATACTAGCCAGAATAGATTAATGTACAATAATGATAATTCTTCATTTTAGAAATAGTTGAATCATTGTGGCTGTAACAACCAAGATAAGGATGCTAGTTCAAATAAATCAGGGTATAATATTAATTACTCATTTTCGAAATTCAGACAGTTATTTATCTCGATGCTGAAAAATAGATAGGCAATTTACTGTTGGGTTATTCAATTAGTGTATTTTTTATATCTGTAAAAAATAGCTTTATGAGTTATACGTACCTGGAGAATGGAACCGGTTATCCGAGTTCAAATTCTGACGATGTCTGTTAAGTTCTCTTTCAAACTACCATACTTGGGAAAGGCATGAATCTATAACTGGTTAAATAGCAGGGTAGACTTTGCACTCTGGCCTTGAATGGTGGCCAACCTGAGAAATAACAACTCTGAATTCAAAACCGTGAATAAGGCAACCCTGAATCCACATCACTTCTACTTCATGTACCGTGTCTCTTCAGGGCGTAGACGATTATGGCTCTTCAAAATTTCCTGCCATTCGTAGCTCTTAACAATTCTTTTTTTTTTTTTTTTGTTATATACTGTTTATATATTTCTCCTAAAACTTCTGCCAGCCATTTATTCAAGCTCTCTAAGTAGGTTGTGCGTTGTTTTTTCACGGTTCCTCTTCTCTTTAATTTGTCATGTGAGTATCAAAATTTCCAAGCCCTCTTTCCTCATCATATACCCTTTCTCTTCCGGATATTATGTTTCTTTTTTGTTAGCTTTTTTCCTAAAACTTCCACGTTGTTGATATGTTCGATCCATGGTATCCTAAGCATCCTTCCGTAGAACGACATTTCTGTTGCTTCAACTCTCTTCAAAAGTGAGAGTGTGCAGCATTCACTGCCATTTAGGAGGTTTGATACCACGTAATTATTCGGCATCTTTGTTTCTAACGAAATAATTCTGTTTCTTAATACTCTTCTTACCTTTTGTAATGCAACTTTGGTTATCCCAATGCGCCTTTTACGTCCTGTTCCATACTTTCCTTCCTGTTGGCTAATCCAGTGCGCCTTTTGATTTCCGTTCCAGACTTTCCTTGCCTTTGGCTATCTAAATGCGCCTTTGGATTTCCTTCCCTTTCGCTATCCCAATACGCCTTTGGATTTCCGTGCCACACATTACTTCGCTTTGGCTATCCCAGTGCACCTTGTATTTCCGTGCAACACTTTCTTCTAGTTGGCTATCCCAATGCCCCTTTGGATTTCCTTCCCTTTGTCTATCCCAATGCGCCCTTGGATTTCCTTGCCACACTTTCCTTCATTTTGACTATCCCAGTGCGCATTTGGATTTCCGTACAACAGTTTCCTTCCATTTGGCTATCCCAATGCGCATTTGGATATTCGTGCCACACATTCCTTCGCTTTGGCTATCGCAAGGCGCATTTGGATTTCCGTACCACACTTTCCTTCCCTTTGGCTAACCCAGCCCGCCTTGTATTTCTGTACCACACTTTTCTTCCCTTTGGCTATCCCAATGCGCCTTTGGATTTCCTTGCCACACTTTCCTTCATTTTGGCTATCCTAATGCGCCTTTGGATTTCCTTGCCACACTTTCCTTCATTTTGGCTATCCCAATGCCACTTTGGATTTCCTTGCCACACTTTCCTTCATATTGGCAATCCCAAAACGCCTTTGGATTTCCGTGCCACACTTTTCTTTACCCTTGGCTATCCAAATGCATCTTTGGATTTCCGTGCCACACTTTTCTCCCCCTGTTAAAATATTTTCCAAATATTTAAATTATTCTACTTTCTGGTATCTCCAATATGTTATTTGCATTTTGAGCTCACCCTTTTGCCAACAACCATGGATTCTGTCTTATTCCAATTGATTTTTATTCTTTTCTTCTCACTTTCCTTCGCTACATTTTGTCGGAGTCCTTTTAGTCTCCTTCCGTGTTTGCTATCAACACTGTGTCATCTGCATATCTTTTATATTTAAGACTGTAGCCGCTAATAATGAATCCTGGTAGGATTTCTAATTCTCTCAGAATCCTGTCAGTGTACAGACTTAATAAGAAAACCCTTTTCTATTTTTGTATATCTGCTGAAATTATTTTTTATGCAGGCGCTTTGTTGACAGTATAGATTCTTGATTATCCTAATATTCTTCCCAAATAAGTTAAGATTACTAAGCAGTTCCAGCAATTCTTTTTGACGTACTTTAACAAACATCTTTGCATAATCTATAACACACAGGGTACACCACCTTCTGCATTTGCATTGCTCTTTCTGATATCATTCTGAGTATAAATAACGCTTTCTTTGTTCCAGTGTCATTTACAAATCCACACTGCCCTTTTTTTACCACATTGCAAGGGAGGTAACTTATTATTTTTTTTTTAAAATATTATAAAAAAATAAGTTTTTTTTTTTTTAATTGTTTCATTGTAATTTAGTATTTTTATATAAAACTTTGCTACTACAAACATTTAAGAACTTTGTTGCTATACTCGTAGTTGACTTTATTTTTGGTCGCAAATCTCTTATATAAACGTCTTCCAGATTTTCAGCTTTTATGTTTTTGTTTATTATTCTGAGATTGAACTATGGTCGTTCATGTGAAAAGTAAGCTTTCTCGTAATTGTCGTTGTTGTAAGACCAACATGCATATTAACATTTTTATCAGATATGCAAACATGCTTGAATAAAATATATATATATATATATATATATATATATATATATATATATATATATATATATATATATATATATAAATATATGGATATAAATCCGACAGTATGAAGAAAATATATACGGAAAAAACAAACAAAAATGAAGATGGTTTATTAGACCGAAACGTCCGACGTTGACATATTAACATTAAAACAGCATAATTGTTTATAAGGATTTTTGTTTGTTTTTTCCGTATATATTTTCCTTCATATATATATATATATATATATATATATATATGTGTGTGTGTGTGTGTGTGTGTGTGTGTGTGTGTGTGTGTGTGTGTGTGTGTGTTTGTGTGCGTGTTTGTGTGTGTGTGAGCGCGCGTGTTTACATACGTGTATACATACCTACCCACCAACCAATATATTGGACCTTTTTTATATATTTGCACATAAAACCACATGTGAAATTAGAATCTATATAGATAATACAATCAAACAAACAAGCGTACAGACACCCTCTCAAGTCTGGATACTGGAGATGATAAGATATTTAATTGGATTTATGACTACTTATTCTCAGAGATCTCAAGGCATTTGCTTCACATACAGTTTTATCTTTCTTTCATTCTAACCTGAGGAAGCCAAAAAGAGCAGACGCCTTCTAGGGAAACGTGTCGTTAATAAATTCTCCACTTTGTCTCACCATCTTCACTTTTGCTCGGATCCTATTATATATCCTAGATCATATATATATATATATATATATATATATATATATATATATATATATATATATGTGTGTGTGTGTGTGTGTGTGTGTGTGTATACGGCGTATATAGGCAAAAGTTGCACACCATAGTGGTTAGTGAATAGATCGAAGAGGTCCCGTTGAGTGATCACCAACGTCAACAGACTTCGCAATCTGTGATTTTTTTTCTGTGGGGCCATTTGAAATCACTTGTTCATCAGACAAGCGCAAGAAATATTGAAAAACTTAGAAACAAGAATTAAATATGAATGCAGTAAAATGACAGCGGAAACTCTCTTACGTCATAATGAATCATGGAGACAGAATTGAAATGTGTTTTGAAAAAGGAGGAGGACATTTTGAACGGTAAATATATCAATTAAATAACTAGTAAATGAGATATTTTCATGTGTAATTTTACTTCTAATAAACTATCCCTTTTGCCTCACCATTATATATATATATCCTTCTTACGAAAAGGACATACAAGCAGTATGAAAAATTCTGTTTATTTTATTTCACCAATTTTCAAATAAGATGTTTTATAAGAGGTCCCATTGAGTGATCACCAACGTCAACAGACTTCGCAAACTGTAAACATTAAAAAAAGATCTTAATGACAGAATTGTCAAGATGCAATCTGATTGGCCCTGACTTGGGGTCTCGACTCCAGTCACTTTCTCATCGGCATAATGTAGCTTCCCTCTGTCTTTTCTATAAATATTTTCATGGCATTTTCTATGACGAGCTATTTTCATTGGTGCCCCGCCTGCATGAATTTAAACGTTCTACTAGGTTGGCATCTCAGTCCAACCCTTTTACTGTCGAAACAGTCAAATGTAACTGCCTCTTCTACTCCAACAGTTTCTTCTCTTACCCGTTCCGACAGTGGCACGCCCTTCCTTCTACTTGCTCCTCTGATAACTATAATCTTCCTCTTCGTTCTTCTTTTTATCTTCTTCCGTCCATCTTTTTATCCTTCCCTCAGCCACCCATTCCTACCCTATTATATTCAGTCTTTTCCCTTACTTATACTCTCTGTAGTCCCTTGCGTACTAGTGGTACTCCTGCCTTGCTTCGAGTGAAATGCTTAAAAAAAAGAAAAGAAAATATATTCTCACCGAATAGTTCGAACCGAACCTGTAAAATCCACGATATCTTCTGTTATAGATATATACATATACTTTAACTACAACGCTTCATTTAGATAATGAGCCGAGTTTTGTTATTTAATATCTTAAAAATGGATTTAACCAATTAAAAAATACATTCTTTCTCGTTCTACCTAGTGACATTTCGTGACAGCAGGGATTTCTGTAGGAAGAAGTTTTATACGGGGTTGAATTGCTGGCCCCACGCCCAACTAGATTTAAATTCGAAGTTTTCCTTTTCCGAGACTGGATGTCAACCAAAACTACAGAACCTAGTCTCTCCTGTTGTTTAACACATAGCTTGATGGACAGGATAAGTGTTGGATTCATAACTTTCTCAAGAGTATTTGTGTGAAAATGAGCGCAACAAACTTGATACGACAATTCTACGGTACGCTCAGATCCTTTACATATAATTTAAAAATTATAACCAGAACATTAAACATTTAACTGATCTTAATATAGGAAAGATATCACTTTTTTTCCTGTTCGAATCAATATCTAAAGGTCGTAAATATCTTGTCCCCTTTTTTTTTTTCGCCCGAAGACTCGTTCTGAAACCAGGGACACTTCAGTGATTTTTTTTTTTTTTTTAACAAGCGTAGATCAGTTTGGGTTCAAGTCTACCTGTATAGAGTACCCAGTGAGAATCGAGCTCACCACAAAAGGGACAAGCTTGCTGACCATTTCCAGTAAGTACCTAACTCTTCATGCTATCCTCTACTTATATAAGAGCCAGATCAGGCTGAAAATGAAGTACTGTTGCCATTTTGAAGCGGAAGCTGCCCAGACCCCTCTTTCCAGTCTTGATAGAGTCCAAAAGCGTATCCGATTCCTTGTTGGAGAAGAAATATTTTTCACTCTCCAACCTCGGGTTATGGCGAGTCTCTCACTATTCTGTCGCTGCTTTCATGGAATGTGCTTGGTCGAACGATATTCCTTGGTTCCTCCGGGTCTAATCTTGACGGCTAAGAGCCGCCATGCCACTTACATAGCAAATTATCTATATTCTCTCCTTATTCTACCGGCATGAACTAATTTCCACTCAGCTTCTTCCCGCGAACTAATGTCCTGTGGAACAGACTCCAAAGACGATGTTTCTCCGATCACGACAATTTCAACTTGTTCAATTTTAGCGTAAACGTTATCTTCCCCTCCTATCTATAAAAACGTACACCTCTATCTCGAGTGACCCACCAGCCTTGTACAGGGTGAACATTACTGTAAAAAAAAAAAACCCCAAAAAACGGCACAATGAGGCTTTCGAACGGGCAATCCATTTGGTGGATAATGTTTGATTTTCCATTTGTATATAATGGAAATATCGCCGTTTTACGTATTCAGGCTTATATATACGGTCTTTTTCATGGTGACCACAGACTAATAACGATTACTGTACACACAGCCTTCAGTAAGATGTTTTGAAAGCAAATGGAATTATCTTATATTACGAACGGAAAAAGCGAAATACAATATTACGTCTTCGCTGTCAATAAAAATAAAACTTGCAGATAGAGGGCGCACATCAATATGCGTTCACCGCGTTCCGCAATTGTGTTTTGTAATTAGCTTATTTTGAGATGGTTTATAAGATTTTCTCGGATACGTCCAATCTTACGTATTGTTAGTACACAAATGAATAATATCCACGTTGAAGAAAAGAAAACAGTGTGTTGGTTTTTTTATGCAGCTGCATCGGCTTGTCTCAGCAGACTGTTAATTAGAACTAAAGCGAACAATTGGATTTGTAGATGCGCGCTTGTTTAAATATCATTACGACTTCAATCAACCGAATTATTGGCCAATAGTTACAGTCTATTGAATTTCAAAATCGAATTCAGTGCAAATGATGCTTTCTCTTCATAGACAATGATATGTGTAGAAACAGAAATTGACAAAAAATAAATAAATAAACAAATAAAACATTCGCAAACACCAAGTGCCGGTTTACCCGTGTTAGGAGTAATCAACTGACTCTTTTCAAAGAGTTGGAATGGTGAGTCTTGGAACTAAATTTTATTATGGGAAAGAAAATTATGATTGGGAAGTAACACTGCAATTTTCAGCACAAGAAAAGCCAAAAATAAATATCGGTATTTTAATCTTTTCCATTTCGCTTCTCAAATATTACTTACAATGATGTTCACTCTATACAAGGCCCAAAGGCCACGCGAAATAAAGGTTTACAGTGTAAGAGGCACAGTTTATGGGGATATATGGTGAAAATAACAGTTTGAACAGGTTAAGATTATAGTGAAGGGAGAAACATCTTCGTGGGAGTCAGTTCCTGGGAAGAAGCTACTCGAGGGGAACTTACATCTCACCAATGGAATACAAAGTAAATTATTATTATTAAAATACACCTTTAAGTGCCGAATCTAGATGCGTCGTCAGTGTTGTTGCTCCCATGTCACTAGAAGTTTCGGGTCTAAATAAACAACAGACTTCTTCGATGGGCGACCCGACCAAATATGATCAGTATTCGGCCCGCACCTAGAACAAAAATTTGCCACTAGCTTTAGGACGTGAATTATATAAGTTGCCCCAGTAGACAACAACCAATCAAGACTTCACTTGGGCTATTCGATGTTATAGATTAGGTATGCATAGTTGTATTGATCTTCCTACATGCGGCCAAGAATGGGTGTTTTTTGGAAGAATAGAAGAAAACAAATCAATAAATATACACATATATATATATATATATATATATATACAAACACACACACATACACACATATATACATATATATATACAAACAAACAAAAAACAAACGATTTATTAAATTGGCTCGTCTTGCAACTTGTTCTTTCTCTACCTCCCCTTCTTACTTCTATAAAATAACTTATTTGTTTGGTCTTTCTTTTCTTTTTACTTTTTATTCTTATTTTCTTTTCTTTTCTTTTCTAAACTACACTTAATAAAACGAATGAATGAAGATGGTTCTCTACAATCTATCTATCTATCTATCTATCTATCTATCTATCTATCTATCTACTTCATTGTTCATATCTATCTATCTCTCTATCTATCTATGCCTGTCTGTTCATATCTATCTATCTATCTATCTACTTCATTGTTCATATCTCTCTATCTACTTCATTGTTCATATCTATCTATCTCTCTATCTACTTCATTGTTCATATCTATCTATTTCATCGTTGCGTTCTCTCTCTCTCTCTCTCTCTCTCTATCTATCTATCTATCTATCTATCTATCTAGGTAGCTAGCTATCTATTTCATTGTTCATATCTATCTATCTATCTATCTATCTATCTATCTATCTATCTATCTATCTATCTCATTCTGTTTATATCTATCTATCTATCTATCAATCTATCTATCTATCTACTTCATTGTTCATATCTATCTATTTCATCGTTGCGTTCTCTCTCTTTCTCTCTCTCTCTCTCTCTCTCTCTCTATCTATCTAGGTAGCTAGCTATCTATTTCATTGTTCATATCTATCTATCTATCTATCTATCGTGCCTCTGAACACTAATGGGTATGTCTCAATCCTCATAAATACGTTGGACACTATTGTAAGCGGGGGTAATATGGTGTCTAAGTAGTCCACCACTAGCAGTGGTTTACCTGCTTCATGTCGCTGGCGAGTATTGTATTTTGTTGATGTTATAAAGATTACCATTTCATTCCTAACCTCCATTTTGATTGTTCCTCATTCAGTAACCCTTTTTAGGTTACAACATAAGCGATCATGGCTCTTCACATATTTCTATTTTTTACAGACGGCGGAATGCCATATATTCTTCGGTAAGATAGTTGTCTTGTTTTCTCGTTGCCTTCTGAACGTTTTTTTTAAATTCAGAGTTCTAGGCTGGTTACCAACCAATGCTAGAGATTGCGGTCTACGCTACTATTTGACTCGTAGCTGCAGGAATAAAAGATAGATTCATGCTTTACCCAAGTGCGAAACAAATGCAATAAAATGGTATCCAATTTGAACTCTGATCGTCGACTCCACTGACTGTGATGGATAACTCTTTATGCTACCTGCATATCCAGTTTGTTAGTATTAGAAGAAAAAGACGAAGAGAGGCTAAGAGAAGACAGTATAGGGGGGAGAAAAAGGAGAAAAGAGAAACAAAAAAGGAAAATGTATAGAAAGAAGGGGATAAAAGAAAAGGAAAGAATAGAAAAGAAAGAGGAAGAAAAGAAAAAGTGAAAGAAAGAAAGAAAGAAAGAAAGAAAGAAAGAAAGAAAGAAAGAAAGAAAGAAAGAAAAAAAACAGAAAGGAAACAGAAAAAAAAGAAAGAAAAAAAATAATCCCCAGCATTTCGGTTTGTTTTGTTTTACGGCATATCAACATCTCAATGGGTTATTTAATGCCGACAAGATTTTTATTGCTGGTAATATTTTATTTTTCAAAAAAGTATGACTGGTAACTTTTTTTTAAAAAATTGTATCGCAGCTAATAATGTATAGCTGGTAATAATTTTTTAGAAAGTATTTCTGGCATTAAAACCTATTTTTACACTTTCACAATGTTTTCACCCCAATTTGGGGGTTAACTATTTAACCATAGCTAGGACCCTGTAGTAGTTCATGGTCTTACCCAGGACGTGGGTGTAGTTTATCGTCTTACCCAGGACGCGGCAGCATTGCACATCATACTAGTTATGAATTTGTTTCTTTTGCTGTTTCCCTATCGTCCTGTCGACAAGAATACTGACTGTTAATATATAGCAGCTAATTAAAGACATGGAAGAAAACGGTTCACATTGTTTTTCAAAATAGTATACCTTCTGCTCAAGTTAAAAAGAAATTAAGAAAACAATTAAAAGAAAATATTTTGCATTTTAAATCAAGCAAAGTAAAGCAAACCAGAGACATTTGACGGTGAGTAAAGGACACGGCCTGGGAAACGAAAATAACAGTGTATAAAAACAGAGCCGTTTTGTTTTGAACATGTTTGTTGTATTTTTGCCTCATTCATAAGAACACGTCTACAGACACACACATATATATATATAGGAATGTAAAAGGTTTTTATATGCTATTTTGTATGCATTTACACACGCAGTTCTTTACTTACAAAAGCAATCTTTAAATAAATAAGTTTTCTTTTTTTCTATTCATTTAAATGATTTCTTCCGCTGAGTTAGCGAGTTACTTTGCTGTTTTAATCCCAGAAAGTGTGTGCACGTTTGCAAGCTGGCTAACAAAAAAATCCGTTCGTCGATTTCCCTTTTCAAATACAAGAAACGCTCTTTATATAAACTTTAAATATTTTGAAAGAAGCAACAACTCTCATTGATAAGCAATGCAAGGAAAGTGCTTTCTTTTACTGGCACTTTTTTTTAAATAAATTCACCCCCAAAACCACTTCCACTGAGGCTGCAGTACCTGTGGTACCCCTAGACCATAAGAGATTACGGGATACATGATCGTAAAGATTCGAACTGGTAAAAGTGGAAATTCTCCTCTTTTCCATTTTGCTTTCAATATCGAAACACTTGAATGCATTTAAAGAATATTATATGTAAAAATAACTATAGGAAACGAATTCTCTAAACACACGACAGTATGAAATGCCATCCAAGGAAATACTGAAACTTTCAGATCCACTACACAAAATCTGGTTAAGTGATCAAATAGTTAATTGATAAATAAAAGTTCAAATAACTTATCTTCTAGACTTGAAGTTTCACAGATAGACCGTTCCGCTAGTCAGGGTACGATAAATCTATTGAATTCATTAACAGATATAACATTTATTTATTATTTATTTTAAATATATTACATTAAAATATATTAATTATTGACTTCGACTAAGTTTTAAATATGTTCTATACTAAGAACGTTATAACGTGACTACATTTTAACGTTAAAAAACGTTATAATGTGACTACATTTAAATGTTAAAAACCTTATAACGTGACTACATTTAAACGTTAAAAACGTTATAACGTGACTACATTTAAACGTTAAAAACGTTATAACGTGACTACATTTAAACGTTAAAAACGTTATAACGTGACTACATTTAAACGTTAAAAACGTTATAATGTGACAAGAGTAAATATTCTGCGATTAAGTATTTAGTAGGAAAATAATTCATTTGTATTGTTATTTATCGAAAAATGTGTTAGGCATTAACGATATTTGTTAAATGGTCAAATATCAGATTTAAAAAAAATGTCTTCTTCGTCGGTTTAAGAACTGTTCAGCGCCAATTTGTAAAAGAGAGTCTGAATAAACAAAATGAACTTTAATAAAATTTGAAAAGTCAGGAAAAGAAATAGGAATAAAATTCAAAATATTAAAAAACGAAATAATTGACCATTTTGAATTTTTTAAATGAGCCAAAACAAACTTGGGTTATACAAGTAGTGTCACACAAGATGGAATCGCTCAATCAAGTTCAAATTCCAGTTTGGTCTATTGCATTCATTTTCGCACAGATCGTCTTGAGAAAGGCAGGAATCTATTCCTTGCGTTTAATAGCAAAAAAAGTGGACTCTATGGCTTTGACGAAGGGCAGCTGTGAATTCTAAAGCGTGAGAAATGCAACGGAAAACCACTCCACTATATTTCCCAAGAAGTCATGGCAATTTATATATATTAAAAAGAAAAAAAAAATTACGTTTGAATAAAAAAAAAGTGGTATAATAATTTTTATAAAGATGAGTAAAATCAGAGTTTTTCAGTGGTGGAGATAATGATGCCCGTGACTTGACCGCCTATTGAGACTTAAACTCAAATCAGATCTCTAGTGGAACTCGTAATATGGAGAAAAAAACCCTAAAAAACTCGTTCTCTCTACAGCTGTAGTAAGTACCTGAATTCTGCTATTCTTTACCTTGACAAGAGTCAGATCAGACCGAAAATGAAGTACTGCTGCCATATACGGACAGAATCTAAAGGCGTGTCCGCGTCCTTGTGGCTGGTGAATTATTTTCCATCCTGCAGGCCCTTTCCTCACAGACGAAACATCGCAAGCCTCTCGCTGCCCTATTGCTATTTCTTTAGTTCCACCAGTTCTAACTTTCACAACCAAGACCCGCTATGCCACGCCCATTGTAGCGAACCCCCACCTCATTCCCTTGGTATTCAACTGGTGAGATGTAAGTTTCTACTCGAGTAGCTTCTTTCGACGAACCGACACTCACTGATGCATCCCCGGTCATTAAAATCTTAACCTGTTCAAGTCTAAGGTCAATCGTTATCTTCCCACATATCCCTGTGCCTCTTAATCTGTAACCCTCTACCTGGAGTGGCTCTTTCACCTTGTACAGGATGAACATCGTTGTAAAAAAAAAAAAAGTAGAAGGAATTTAATTTTAATAAAGTAAAAATATTCACTAATTAAGCTATTAACCTTTAATAAATTACTTTTATTTGGTTATAAAAAAATAAGTTTTTTGTTGCTGAGTTGTCTCGGTCCTGAGTTCTCTCAGCGCTCGTAAGGCGTGCGGAGTTGGCGGTGTTGAGTTGTCCTGTACCGTATCCTTGTGCTTTGAACTTAGTATCAATTATCCAGATAGAAGGGAAAGATTTTAATTCCAGATTTCCATTATACTTTCTACAGTCATGTACTTTTCGGATAAAATCAGAAAAAAAAAATAAAAAAAATAAATAAATAAACGGAGATAATTTCAAATGTAAAAATAAAAAATCTTTTAAAAATATAGACTTGATATTTTGCTAATTTAAGCGACCATCACGACTGTCATGAGTTTGATGTTCACAGGATTCTCCATATTTATGTCCTTGTGTCAGACTAAGTTAACACCTATAGAATTAATTTCACGTTTTCGAATTGACCAAATAAAAAAATGAATCGACAAAAATGGACTGACATGCAAGAAACATTTGAAAGCAAATGATAAACGAACCTTGAAAGTAAGAACTGAAATCAGTGAAAAATTCAGTGCAAGACAGTAATGGACAAAAAAATGCGAGACATTTGATTAAAATACCTTCTGCCTTAGAGACGTGCAAATTTTAAGTTCTGTGTTCTCACTTACAAACTACAGACATATTGGGTATCCGGACAAAAGTAGTGTTTGCCGTAAAAGCGATATTACAATCAGCG
>CAHIKZ030000224.1:2995000-3032500 GCA_903632075.3 Acanthosepion pharaonis
AAGTTTAAAAGGTAGCATGATTGGGTGATCTTCTAAAAAAGTCTTCATATATATATATATATATATATATATATATATATATATATATATATATATATATATATATATATATATATATATATATATATGTGTGTGTGTGTGTGTGTGTGTGTATGTATGTGTGCGTGTGTGTGTATGTATGTAGCCTTGAGAGGAAAGTAGATGATATTGTTAAGATTATAGCCACCGATATCAAATCTTATTAGGTCTTCGAGTTATTTTAGTATCGTCTCCTTGAATATGTTACATAAATTAATAAAACCATCTGAGCCTAACATATTCTTTTTTATTAAAATTACTGTTTTCTGAACGACTCAATTTTATTGGTCTCATTTAATCAAGCATCATTCTGCTGAGAAAGATTTCAATCTCTTGTTTTTCTGTGAGTCTTCTTTACTCTAATTAAAAAAAAACTGAATATAACCATTTTTAGAATTATAAAAGGAACTTGGAGCTGGTGATAATTACAGCCAATGACTGCTTCTATCGATATGAGTAGAAGCTGATTGCAAAAAGTGTTTTTTTTTTATATAAAAAAGGAATGAAAATGATTTTTAATTAAAATATCGATTGATTTTCTGTTTCTAAATCTCGCAAAAACAAAAAAAATACAAGCAATAAAAATAATTTTTGGATAACGTTTAAAAAGGATGTCAAAGCTAAAGTTGTGCATTGAAATGAAATACAACAGCCAACTCGGTTCGAAACAGATGCATTTGACACAAACCGTTCAGGTTTAAAATTATAAAGCGTCGTTCGTTTTACATGAAGCGATGTCAAGTATATTAGGAAAGAAAGACAGCATATGATCGCTGAAAAGAAAAAGGGTGAAAAAAAGTGGCTTTTATGAATTGGGGAAAATATTTTTCGTAATTAAAATATTTGACGAGTGGAGGAAAAAAAATGTCAGTCACGATTCAAGTAAATTCAATTTTGAAATTTATTTTTATTTAAATGTTATATTTTTAAAGTTTCCTAATTAATTATATTTGTGGATTTGTTACTTGCATTGGCACTTCTTAAGTATCCACAACAAATCATTTCAAAGAAATCAACATAAAAAAAGACAAAGAGAAACAGCAAAATTCTACCTCATTTTCTTTATCCTAATAGTTATCAAAATCAATATTATCATATTCATCAGAATTATCCACATTATTAACTTTGATATTACGAAAACATATATTAATAATCAATATCCGTCCTGGGTAAGACGTTAAACTACATCCGCGTCATGGGTAAGACGATAAACTACATCCATCAGCAAGGCCTCTGATCAGTAGGTTTTGAGGAGTGTAGAACCACCTCTTAATTGCTGGTGTTCCCAGGTCCACCTTGACCCGGGGTTTTAGCACCTGTTAGGGTCCTAGCTATGGGCAAATAATGAACTCCTAGTTTTTCCAGAACTTACCCACGGCCTGGGTATGACAATAAACTACATCCGCGTCCTGGATATGACGTTAAACTACACCTGCGTCCTGAGTATGACGATAAACTACGTCCAACAGCAAGGAAGGCCTCAGATGGTGTTTTCAGAAAAATAATGCTGCCAGCTATACGTTTTTGAAACAATAATGTTGCCAGCTATACGTTTTTTGGAAGCAATAGTGTTGCCAACTATACGTTTTTTTTTAGACAATGTTGCCAGCTATACGTTTTTTTGGAAAAAATAATGTTGCCAGCTATACCTTTTTGAAACAATAATGTTGCTAGCTATACGTTTTTTGGAAAAAAAAATGTTGCCAGCTATACGTTTTTTGAAACAATAATGTTGCCAGCTATATGTTTTTGAAACAAATAAAGTTGTCAGCTATACGTTTTTTTTTTTGTTTTTTTGTGGGGAAACAATAATTTTGCCAGCTATACGTTTTTTTTTTTGGAAACAATAATGTTGCCAGGACAAAATAGGCATTTAAAATTCATATAAACTGGATTTGGCATTAAATAACCCACAGTGGTTGATATGCCATAAAACCCAAACAAACAAACAATAATAATCAATATGTATTTATTTATATATTTCCTGTCCCATATGTAGTGAGAAGGGAGATAAATCAATATAAATAAATCCATGAGTGTTTAATTCCCTTAGTCGTTTTAATAATCTATACAAATATGAGATATTTATCTGCATTTAGATAAATTTATTTCCCGAGCAAAATGAACCGCTTAATTAATCGTCCTATTTCCTCCTATGTTTCTATGATTGCCCGTACGATCATCGAAGTTAAGCAACGTCGAGGTTGGTTGTAATGATGGGCGACCGCTTGGGAATACCAGGTGCTGTAATCTTGGATGTGTGGGTAGTGTACTGGATAATGACTCGGTATTGTTAATCGGAGGTTCGTGTTTCAATTCCAGTTGGTTTCGTACATTTAATTACGTGCAAATAACCGTGAGAAGGGCGTGACTGCACCTCTTCTTCCCTCGCTATGGTTTAATTAATAAGACTTCTCTAACTAAACCATTATTATTTCCAAAAAAAAAAAAAAAAAAAAAATTGCGTACAAAATATTTAGATTTCGGCATTAAATAACCCACAGTTTGATATGTCAATAAACAAAAACAACCACAAATCTTTGATTGCAGTTTTATTTGTACACGCCTTTCATGTGAGACATTCATTTACCTTTGTCTATTAAATGATCGTTTTGTTTCAATTCGGTCTTGAAATAGACGTTGTCGTCACCATCTTTGTCGTTCTGTTACTAATCTATTTACTCCGGGAAATATTTCCATTTAACTGTTATATAAAAAAAACATCAAATTTTAACATAAAAAATAGTGAGCAAAAAAAAAAAAAAAAAAAGCGATTAATTGAATACTAGGAGTAATTAATGAATCATAAATATCATTAAACGCCTAAAAATATAAAGGGAACGTATTGATTAAACGGTTCACGGGCCTCTATTTTAGGCTCTGAATCATCTCTGCTTTGTTAATTGTTTCATTGCATCTCACTATTAAATCTGTCTAACAATGGCCGTCAATTTTGATGGAATGGGTATACTAGTTATTTATATTTCGTGGATTTGCATGTTCCGACCAGATGCTTGGTAATTATCGCTGGCCATTGTATAAAAAAAAAAAAATACATCACTGATAATATGTGCTAGAACATCGACCAGGTGAATTTCACAAAATAAGAACAGGTCTTCTTAAGACTACACCACCGTACTCAGTATCTTTGCAGACCGCAAATGATTTCACGACACTAAACTTTGAGCTCCACATTTCGCTTAGTTCCCGGTATTTCCCAATGTTTCGTTTTCGTTAATTATTATTATTATTATTATTATTATTGTGTGAAAGAGCAGAGTGCCAATAAATTGTTGCTAGGAGAGAAATATAAGGAGCGGAGTATGTTACCCAGCTTAAGTATTTTCATTTCACCCAGGCACATACCATTATTATTATTGTTGTTATTGCGTGATAGAGCATGGCGCCAGTCAAGTGATGCTAGGGTACAAATACAAGGAAGGCGCTATTCTCATTTCAGCTAGACTAATGAGATTATATCAGGCATATTATTATTATTATTATTATTATTGCTTTTGTTGCTGTTGTCGTTGTTGTTATTGTTTTATTTCTTTTAGTTTCTGGTGTATACTCATTTGTCTCCGGGTCCAGACCAGAGACCTAAGGTCAGAAATGGTATCATGACATTTTCCATTGAGCAGTTTAAAAAATATTCACACATATTTTACATAGATAAAACCCTTCGTAAGGTGTGGGCTGTACTTGTGAGTACAATTTTTTTCATTTCTTTCAAGCATGGGCTACCAAGGGTTCCTTCAATGAGTCTACTGGTATCTTTTTCAATCAATACGAAGGCTTCACCTACAACTGGAATTGTTAATGTCTTCGTACGCCATATTTTTGAGAGTTCGATTTCAAGGTCCTTGTATATATATATATATATATATATATATATATATATATATATATATATAAATGTTGTGGTAGGATCCACCTAATTTGCATAATGGAGTACCGACCATATAAATATGGTTGGTACCGGGAAGAGAGGGAGGAATCAAGAGATTCAACCAGAGTCTCTGCCCGACTGCGACTCAGTCAACACTTTCTCTAAGAACGGTCTTACCAGGAATATACAAAAGACTATATGTAAATATTGTGTACACTTTCTTGTTTCAATACATTTTGTTCTAAGTACATTTTGTGTTGCATTATTATTCCATGCATTAATCAAGTTTCGACAATAAAGTACCCATTATTCTTATTTCAACCAGTCTAATAAGGATATACTAGGTATATATTATTATTATTATTATTATTGATTGAGAGAGCAGAACGCAGACAAAGTGACGGTACAAATAAACGAAGCTCAAATATATGCATCCAGTCTTATAAAAGTATACTAAACACACACACCACAGTTTTATGTGGATAATAGGATGACAATTTTCGATAAAATCTAAATTTTTTTTCTTTATTTTGATAAATCATTATTATTATTATTATTATTATTAATATTATTAATATTTGAATGCGTAGCCTTAATGATTAAATGACAGAAAGTTTCCTCAACTTTTTCGCATTCTCCTGGTTTCCAGTTGTTCTAATCATATCCTTTAGCCGTTCTTAATCATTTCCAGTACTTTGATAACGATTGGCACGACTGTCAGCTTCACTGTTCTAAAATTTCCTCAACTATCTATTAAGGTTAAGATGCTTATCTGTCTTTCGACTTTCTTTCTGTTTTGCTCTCTGGCGAAATCTATCGCCTAAATATGTCTTTTTATATTCTCTATCGCATCCAAATCCGGACTTGGACTGGATAGTTGCATTCGTTTGAATCTAAAAGGTTACAAACCCACTGGGACATTGAGTAGGTAATTCACAGTTTTCTTAATGTCCATTCATGAAACTTGGTCCATCCGTTGAACTTAAGTCTACCACGAAGATGTGATAGATTTATTGGATGAATAGATTTCGCTTTAATATCTGAGCAGTACTGAGCAGAGTCAACTTCTGGGATTCCTGCATATTGATGTTGCCACGGATTTTGTCGGTGTATTTTTCATCATTTTCTAGACCAAACGGAAAGCATTTATTACCATTTCTCAAATACCAAACAGAAGTTCCAGTCTGTCTGGATAGTAATCTTGATTCAACTACATTATCTCGTTGTTATCATAGTGAAGTTTCAGAGCGGATTTACTTTCATTTCCTACTACTCAAAGTGCTTTAGGATCATAACACTTTTCTGTCATCTCCAGTTTGTATTATACCGCGTAGCATTCAGTGTACAATACGCGTGATATTGCCGTATCTCCGCTTGTACTCTCCTTGCGTCAGTATAGCGCATTCATTTCAAATATGACATTCTATGTCACTCACAGTCTCACCTGCTTTTCCACACATTATCTACAACTCAGAAACATGTTTTGTGAATAGGATATTTGATAGAATTGGTTCCCATGATTTTCTCTTCGGCAGCACATATTAAGGATTCTCGTCTTTCCTTCAAGTTTTCTTTCTTCTTCCATATCCATGCTTTCATTTTCTTAAACTTTCCCTTATCATGTGTTATGGGATCTTACCCATAATAATAATAATAATGGACTATTCCATACTTAATAAATACTGCGCCTCAGGAGTAGGCAAGGGGTCAGTCGCTCAAGTCTTGAACGACAGATCGGTTAAACTCTCTGCCTTCGGGCGGAGAGGAACCCGAACGAGGCTACGCCGAGGGGCGGAGTCTCGTTCGGGGAGGTAAACCGGCCCTGCGCCCGTTTATACGGATTCAATGGGCATATTTTTGGCCGAGCCCACGGGCTCGGAGATCCCACGTTAAACCGGCCTTGTGCCACATGCTGCCCTTGTGGTGGGGTGACTGAATATCGTCAGTCGTTCAAGTCGAGTAGGTAGTTCAAGTCGAGTCAAGAGTCGAGTCAAGAGTCGAGTCAAGAATCGAGTCAGAGGCAGTACGAAACAGAGTCGCGTTCAAACAATTACTACAAGACATTGGAATAGTGATACTGGTCGAGACTACATTGTTCTCTCTACTAAACCTGATTGTTCATACTAACACTTTCTACTTCTCTGTATATATTCCTGTTTGTAATATATCTGTGTTATTCCATATCCGTGTTCGAGTTCTTCTTTATTGGTTCTACCTTGGACTATCACCTGGGGTACAAGGAACCGGACCATAACATCATGCTTCTTATTCATATCCCTGGTATTCAAATAAATTATCCCCCATCCACCGACTGTTCCTTGTTAGATACAGATGATTATCGTCTATTATTATTATTATAATCATTATTATTATTACCATTTGTGTATGTTATGTTTTCTGCTTTGTATCCTGTCGAACCGGGTTCAAACTATAGTCCTTGGGCCCTATAAAAAAATTGTCATTTAATTGTTAGCAGTTTTCTTAGTATATGGGATGTTTCGAGTAGGGCGATCTTCTGCGAAACTTGTATGTTTATTTTACCCGGGTCACTGTTAGTAAAATTGTCCATTCTTTTTTCTCACGAGGCCCAGTGCTCCGATTACTAGTGGCACAGTCTCAGTCTTCATTCCCCGCATTTTTTTAATCTTCTATTTGGCCAATTTTACGATAATTTTCAAGGAGGTGTTTCTCTCAGATGTTACTGCTATGTCAATAAGCATACACTTCCTGAATTTTTTGTCTTTTATGATAATATCAGGTCTGTTGGCATTTATTTCCCTATCAGTTTGAATTGTCATGTCCCAGAGGATAGTTACATCGTTATTTTGGGTAAATGTTTGGTACTCATATCATCTCTCAGGTATTCAAATGAATCATACCCCCCCGACTGTTCCTTATTAGATACAGACAATCACCATCTATTATTATTATTATTATTATTTCCTTTGATTTCTGTTGTATAAACATTTCCCTCCGGGTCACAACCAGAGAACTAAGATCAGAAATGGCTTTATGACATTTCTATTGATCATTTTTGTTAAAAAAAAATACGATCACACACATTCTCACATAGATAAAGCTCTTCGTAATGTGTGAGTACAATTTTATGAGTACAATTTTTTGCATTTCTTTAAGTCATAGGCTACCAGGAATCCCTACAATGAGACTATCCGAATTTCTCAATCAATCCGAGGGATCCAATTACAAGTGGAATTATTGATGTCTTCATATTTAACATTTTTTAGATTTTCACTTCAAGATCGTTGTATTTTGATAGTTCTTTAAAGATGTTCAAAGATACATTCTGTTGAGGGATCCTCCCCTTTTTACACAAATAGACTCACCCAGTATATACATATACTACTGCTACGTGAAGACCCGAGAGTAAGACAAGAGCAACAAAGGGTTAAGGTAACAGACAGACAGACAGGCAGACAGACAGAACGAACGTAGCGAGCAAGAGTCACCGTGAGCGAGCACGTAGACTCCGTAAGAAGTCATACAGCGATACTTCAATACCAAAGACTGTATAGATATTTTGCTACTAACCCGTATTCCTAGAACTACTAACCGGCATTACCAGTTTGTATTATTACGTTAATACATTATTTTCCTATATTCATTCTTGGCGTTTGTTATTTATTGATACCTGATTTCATCCCGGAATTCACAACACATTCTAATCGGCAAGGACGGTCTTTGTCAACCAGAAATCACATTGTTATTGTCGTCTTTGTGAGTAACTAGCTTTGATTGTTCTGTTTGCATGCATTGTAAAGTCCCATAAAATTGTTACAGGTCTTATCTCTGTGATTATTATTATTATTATTATTATTATTATTATTATTATTAAATTTCCTTTGATTTCTGTTGTATACACATTTCCTTCCGGGTCCCAACCAGAGACTTAAGGTCAGTAATTGCATCATGACATTTTCCATTGAGCATTTTTTGAAAATAAAAAAATACGAAGATCATGCACATTTTACATAGTTCTATGTCCGTAACTGGGTTTGTGTGGTGTTCGTAACAATTTATTGCATTTTTCTTTCCATAATTATTGCATATTTACCAGTGCAGATATTAACCCACTCTGTCATGCCGAGTTATATATTTAGTGGAAGCCAAAACCGTGCGAAAGCTAGCCAATTGTTTTCGGATATTTATTACAGGATCTGCATTTTGGGCTAACACAACTTTTCAGTATGTGTGCTGGAAAATTATCTAGTTAAGAAGGACTGATCCTGTGCAGCTAGAAATTACCAATAAATTATTATTATTATTATTTTCTTTGATTTCTGACGTTTACACATTTCTTTCCGGGTCCCGCCCAAGGACCTAAGGTTAGAAATGGCGTCATGACACTTTCCACTGACAAAAAAAAAATTAAATTACATAGATAAAGCCCTTCGTAAGGTGTGGGCTGTACTGGTCAGAACAATTTTTTGTATCACCTTGAGGCATGGACTTCCAGGAATCCCTTCAATTAGTCTACTGCAATCTTTTCCAACCAGTCCGAGGGCTCCAACTACAACAGGGATTGTTGATGTTCCCATATGCCACATTTTCGATATTTCTATTTCAAGGTCCTAGTATTTTGACAGCTTTTTGAATATCTTCAAAGATACATTGCAGTCAGCAGGGACTGCCATATCAACAAGGAGGCACCGTTTTTGTTTGTGGTCTTTAATAACAATATCTGGCCGGTTGGCCTTGATTGTTCTGTCAGTGTGTATTGTGTAGTCCCATAGAATTGTAACAGGTCCTATCTCCGTAACCGGGTCTGGGTGGTGTTCATACCAGTTTCTTTCAGTTTCCCTCCCGTAGAAGTTGCAGATTTTTATTATTATTATTATTATTATTATTATTATTATTATTATTATTATCCCTTAAGTTTTTATACTGGTAAACGCTTAGGCCATTTTTAGATTCCACGATCATTAAACACGTAGGCTGAACTGAAAATAAAGAATACACCTGACACATTCGATATACTTGTGAAAAAGAATGAGTGTGGCACAGACTTGCTTAATTGTCGTCGAGCGTAAAAACTACCTGAGCGTAGCAAGAAAAAAGAAGAAAAATATGATGAAAAGCAACATTGAAAAAATTAAGTGTAAATTAAATACTAAAGTGTTCTGCTACTAATACGACTGGTGTAGAAACAAAAACAAATATAGCTCCGAGGGAGGTCATGGAAGTGTTGAGTTACAGGCTAAATTTAGATTTCTACAAGACCATTAAGTTTCTTTTAGCTTATCTTGTTTCAAAACAAGAGCCGAAAACTTCAATATAATTATTTGAATTAAATTAAGTTAAAGTAAGCTCTGTTCCATCTTCAAGCGAAATTTTTTTTGGATATATATATAAGGTTACAGAACAAAATAATCAAACGACGGTTAGTAATACTTAGGACAAGAACAACATATATAAGATTCGCCAGCGGTGTGTAGAAGTAGTCAACTGCTAGAAGTGAGTCAAGTGTATTTCACAATGAATCTCCAACTCTAGGATATCTACCAACCGACCCATGCGGTCAGATGTAGCACAAGGCTGAATTTAATGTGGGGTATCCGAGCCCGTAGGTTCAACCAAAAATTCCTCGTAGACCCCGTATAAAACGGAGTCGGGTAGCTGTTTCCTTACACGAGACTCTGCCCTTCGACATAGCCTCGCCTGGGGATCCTCTCTGCCCGGAGGCAGAGAGTTTGACTAGCACAGCTGGGCGAGAATCTCCAACTCTAGACCAAAATACAGTATTTACTACAGTAATTATGTGAATGGGAACACACACATTATCGTCCGGAGGTACGCTACAACAATATATAGATAGATAGATAGATAGATAGATAGATAGATAAATAAACCTAGTGAGCCAGACAAACCTACCCAGGTTTCACCTAAGCGGATCGTCAGGGAAGGCCAGCTTTAGGTTTATCTAGGTCTGCTCTACGGTTGTATTGAGCTCTTTTTAGTTAGTTCTTTACTCATGTCGGGGTTTTTTCTTTGGGCTTTAAACCTGTATCTGTGCGATTTTTTCGACAGACTTTCATGTTCCTGGCTGTTTCTTTTTTTAAAACCTTTTTTTTCCCTCGAGATTGATTTGATTATTGGCAAATCAAAAATTCGAGGGTTTTTCGAAACGAGTATAGTTACCTATATATCGGTAGGCAAGGTCGAATTTACTGCTTCTAAACTTCAATCTTCCATGAATCTCGTACCGAATACGAATATGAATACCCAACGCTCCTTTGTGGCCGAGTCGGTTAAGGCTCGTCAGCGTAAATGACGGTTCCGTATAGTATGCAGGTTCGAATCCTGTCAAAGGACGAATATTTTCTATGAAAATTTCTCGGACATTCAGGCCGGTAAATGTTATTTAATACTGTTTATTATAAACAGAGCATTTACTTAAATACTTGTATCTATAAAAAGAATGTTAAACATAAAAATGTCTTTAATAAATTGTCGGACTTTGTCTAATTCTTCATGTATATATATATTCTCTTTTTCACATACACATAAACACATATCTACTGTTGGCTTGATTCTAATAATATATTTCGCTTGTGTTTTGTGGTCCAGCAGAAAATGATAACCGACTCGTTTTTTGATAGCTTTCTATTCTTTCGTGACATAGAATGAAAAGAGAACGAGAGATCAAATAATAGACGAGACTACTTATTTAGATTAGTCTAAACACTTGTAACCACGTGGTTGTAGCAGCCCACCGCACGATCCTTAAAACTCTTGGTTGCTCGAAGGGCAAGAACAAACGAAGACACAGCGGGCCCCACTCCATCCCGAGCATGAATGTTTCATCAATATGTAATATGCATCCGGTGAAAGCAAAGTTTTCCAGCAAAAAATGGCTTTTAACTGTGTATTCCGTATTTTGAAAAAAAAGGGGGGGTGGGAAACTTTTGCAGATATCTAATATTTTAATATATTTTTCGTTTATACGTTCTTTTTATAAATACAAATACTTAAGTAAATGCTCTGTTTATAATAAACAGCATTAACCGGCCTGAATATCCGAGAAATCTCAAATAAAATATGCGTCCTTTGACAGAAATCGAACTTGTATCCTATGGGGAATCTGTCATATAGCCTGACGTGCTATACCATTTATCTACAAAGGAAGCGTCCTTTTAGCGAGGTCAGATTACTGTTTTTAAACTACAAACTTCCCATGATTTCTCTCGAACGATCATATCTGTTCGAAGCGTATCTTAACGTAAGAAAATGGCATTATATATTATGAAATAGACAGAGTCCGGAAATTATTTTAATATGTTTTTTTTGTTTATACGTTATTATTATATTAACGTTAAACAAAAAAATATATTTAATTGTTGGACTTAGTCCTTTTCATAATACATACCTAATATTTTAATTCAGAAAATCTACATCAGTGTATGTGCAAAATTAAATGTGTGTTATGTTCATAGCCTAAAAACCGTTTATTTTGCACAATAAATAATGTATGGCGATATCTAAATACACTTATTTTCAACTTAATGTCCTTTTTTGTTAATGCACTTAATTTAGTAAAAAATATTAATCATATAGGGCGGACATCACACAGGGTACTGCAGAAATACCTCCCACACCCGTTTGGCGCTAATGAACTTAGGCAAGTGGCAATAGTGTCTTCATCTATTTAATGTCATACCATTTCTTTATAGATACCATCAGTTACTATTATGCCTTGAACCGATACAAACCATGCGTTTGCTGTTGAAACATTTTTTTTTAAAGACTGATGGATTCGTACTCTTAACTTTGAGAATTATTCGTGCTCATTTCATGTCAGAATGATGCTGTTCGGGATAGAAAATCTATACGTCTATGGGTTAAAAATTTCAGGATTATAGGTTCAACGCTTAAAATAAAGTCACTTGGAAGACCTCGAAGGGATCGAATATCCAGGTGATGAAAAACTTAAGAAACCGTCTACAACATTTTACGACGAACGAGGGCCACCATTTGAAGAATGTGATTTTAGAAACAAAATAAATAAAAAAAACTATAATCCTTTTTTTAAACAACATTGAAATAATTTTTTAATTCTAGTTACCTCGGTAAACGTTTAAAATGTGTGAGGTATTTCTGCCGTACCTTATACAATGAAAGTTTCAGATCAAAATTCAGTACGTTTCAGCCTACAGACTTGTTGATCCACCCTAGCGTTTACTTATGTTTATACATATTTATCTATTGAAATACTCCAGATATCGTTGAATAATAGTAATTCTTTGAATAACGTCCCAAGATTCTTTTATTTCACAATAACGCCCAGAACGCCATTTCTGATTAAATTAATGCTAATATAATTAAAGCATAATGGAACCCCAACTGGCCGGGCATCTGAACTTGAGAAGCGGGAAGTTAAGCCACGTTCTTATTATGAATATAAAGGGGGAAAAAATGGTTGACTGAGACAAGCAAATCATTAAAACACGCTTCACTTAACTCGAGCCTCGAAGCCAAAAACAACGCGTCTACTAACAAGGTTTATTAGACACTATAAACATCCTGTGTAGTGTTTCAATCAAGATTGCCTATTAACAAACGCACTAAATCTTATATTAACTGTTTAATTATTTTTTTTTAATCTTCAATAATGGACCGGGGCGATGGATAAACACTTTCTGCAAGACAAAAAAGAAATGTTCGATCCTATTTTTAAATATAAATTTGTCTTTTAAAATTATATACCGATAGTTATTGCTTTTTTATTAAATTTTATGGATTTATATCATAATTTTTATCAAGCCTATTCTTCCATAAATTTAAAATTAGTTACTCTTCTCTGCTACATACAAGTGGGCTTACGACTGCATCTAGTATGATCACTGAAGTTAAGCAACGTCGAGCTTGGTCAGTACTTATATGGGTGGGTTCTTCGGGAATATCAGGCGCTGTAAGCGCGGATGAGCGAGTATTGCAGTGAATAACGACTCGGAATTGGAAATCGGAGAGCCGAGTTCTAATTCCAGTTCTATATTCACTTACGCATAAATAACTTTTGGAATAGTATGAATCCGTCGCGTTCTCCCCAGCTATGGGTTAATTAGTAAGACTTGTATCAGTAAATCATTATTATCGCTAGAATTTTGTTTCAATCTAAAAATATTTTCGAGCTTTAAATAACCTGCAATGGGTTGATAAGCAGTAAAAATAACAAAAAAAAAAACGAAACAAAAAAAAATCAATGAATCAGTCAAATACTAGTGCGGTTTGGAAAAGTCATGTTGGTAGAAATTCTTTTCAAATAATCGTGTCAGGTTGGTTGTTTTTGTTTAGCTGCATATCAACATCTCAATGGGTTGTTTAATGCCGAAATCGAAATATTTTTGTACACAATTTTTATTTTTAGGGATAATAGTGGTTTGGTGATACAAGTCTTACTAATTAACCCATAACTGAGGGAAGACGAGATGGATTCATACCTTTCCGAAGAGTATTTGCGCGTAAAGGAATATAACGAAATTGCCTGGAACTGAAACTCGGCTCTCCGATTAACAATTCCGAGTCATTATCCATTACACCACCCGCACATCCAGGCTTACAGCACATAGTATTCACAAGCGGTCACCCATTTAAGTATTGACCAAGTTTGACGTTGCTTAAGTTCGATGACTCTACTGATGTGGCTGTAATCCATCTTGTCAGGAATCTTTCAGTTAAGAAAATAAGCGTACCAGTTAATAAATGAACATTGGAAATTTTATATAAGTTTAATAAACGTAGAAAAAATAATTGTACCAGAGTTGTGGAGATATTTCAGTTTATATAGTAAGCGTGTCAATTCAAATAAACCTTCTGCATGGAATTCATATATAATCTTATTAAACATAGAACAAAATAATCGTTACACGGAGAAAATTATTTAACAAAATATTAAACCTGCTTTTCCAAATGTACACCATGTTGGAATAAGAGAGTTGACAGAAATAATTTAATCATGCCAGTTTAAAATTCCAGATATACCTTTAACCCCAAGTATACCCAGGGTTATTCTAGGCTTGGCTGCTTTATATGTGTTGTAATTTATACTAAGCCTTCCCACCCCCATTAGGCTTGGCTAGAATATAAGACCCTGGTCGTGAATATACTCTCTTTATCCCTTGTACCATTCGTCCATGCTTAGAATATTGCTGCCATATATGGCCCGGCGCCCCTGCTATTTACCTTCAGCTCATTGATAAAATCCAAGAAAGAATCTGCAATATTATAGGTCCTGATCTGGTGGCTCGGCTTCAGTCACTTTCCCACCGTCGTAAAGTTGCTTCTCTGTGTCTTTTCTATAAATATTTTCATGGTAATTGTTCGGATGAGCTCTTCACTATAGTACCTAGACTTTTTGAATTTAATCGCAGTATTAGACTGGCGTTGAGATCTCATCAATTTACAGTTGAGCTGGCTAGACGTAACCGTAAATTCTATGCTAACAGTTTCTTTTCTCGCACTTCTCGCTTGGTAGGAACTCTCTTTGAGCTCCATGCTTTTCAGCCAACTTGAATCCGCAAAAATTTAAATGCAATTTTAATCGCTATCTCCTCTCCTCCTGATTAGTCGTTCCTCTTCCCGTTCATTATTAATATTTCTGTTTCTAATTCTTCCATACCCTGTCATCCTTTATGTCTTAGTGGCTTTACTGCCTTGCATGAGTGAAACTGATTTTAAAAAAAATGTAATCATATGTATATTATTGCAT
Organism: Acanthosepion pharaonis; assembly: GCA_903632075.3. Classification (NCBI taxonomy): domain Eukaryota; kingdom Metazoa; phylum Mollusca; class Cephalopoda; order Sepiida; family Sepiidae; genus Acanthosepion; species Acanthosepion pharaonis. The sequence continues at coordinate 3,009,691 of CAHIKZ030000224.1, forward strand.
CTACAAATGATAGTCGGAGATACGATGGATCATGTAACGCTATGTGCCTACAGAGATTTCCTGGGAGCATTCTACAGTTCCCAAATGTATTCTGCTTCTAGATTAAACAGATGTGTAGGCCTAACTTCTGTCTGCCTATTGATTTTGGTCAAAATATATTAAGTGGGATCATTTTTCAAAAGCAATTGCTGATACTAATAGTAAAATATGTTGTAAACTGGCCTGATTAGGAATAATTTACGCTAGCCTATTTAATACCCAGAGGTATGAAGTACGCTAGCGTCAATCATACCCGAGGGTTATTAAACTATACCTGGTAATATTTTGGGCGTGGGTTGGTCTGGATGGCTTCACCGACAGTTGTATCTGGTACCCAAGAATATGCTTTTCATTAAGCTGATGAGGCAATATCTGTATAGTATTTCTACTCTTCAAATGAACAAACGTACTTGCTAAAGCACATCTGTAATTAAATAAGTTTAAATCTAAATGGCCACCTAAAGGCTCAAAAGACACTTTGTTATGAGATGATGGTTAAGGAGCTTTTTAACAAAACCTTACCTTTAGGAATAGATAGGTTCGCCAATTGTTCGGTTCAGACTACTTATTTTAACAGATGTAGGGGCCTATCCCTTGTTTCCTGTTTAGGATTGGGTTTCTAGTTCCTTATAAATTCTTCTAATTCTATTTCACTCCCAGTAGCCCCTTGCGTCTTAGTGGCATTATCGCCTAGCTTGGAGGAAATTGACAAAAATAAATAAATAAATAAAAATAAAATAAAATAAAATAATAAAATAAAATAACTGTGTAGTGTATTTGATCCTCATCGGGTTCTTTTCACCTGGAAATATTGTTTTGGTTGGTGGCCAGGAAATTTACTTGATTCCACTCCTACAGAGAATATTGTAGACATAACAGACTGTATTTAATACTGTCAGCATGGCCGGCGTTGCCCGTGCTTGATTCAAATATCGCACGACTCATACAGCAATCGCTATCACTTGACTTAAAATATTTTTGCCCTTCCTTGCCTTTAAAGGAGTGCCCTTTGCCGTGCTGATGTTGCTACATGCCTTACTTCTTGCCTATCTCACACTGCGAATTTTTTCTAAGCTCTATACTAAACATTAAATCTGTTACGAAAAAAGAACTAAACAAAATGAACACAAAACGATCAGCTTTAAAAAAGGACTCGTAACTGGAAAAACCGAATGAAAAAAGAATGTTAACAACAAATACATTTTCACACCCAATCCAGTTCTGCGGAATCAGAATCAACGTTGAGTTTAAGCAAGCGAATGAGCCAATTGGAGTAAAGTGCCATGCAGATTTAAATTTTTCCCACTTGTGATGAATGCAGCTATTGATTTTTTTTTGCATGCTAGCATGGAAGTTAACATTCGTGTCAGTCAGCTGTTGGCTCTCACGCTGGCCAATAGAATCTTCCTGCCTATTCGTGGCAGCCAGCTATTGGCTCTCACTCTGGCTAGTAGAAAATGGCCGCAAACTACATGAAAACTGCCGTAGAATCATGAAAAAATCGATTATTTCCATTATCGATGGGAGTTGGGAAATGCACAGTCGGTGTTGGCCTTTCCACTAACTTGGAGCATGTGCATGTAAATTTTGGTGCAAATCCGTCGAAAATTGCGGCCGTGCATTCGTCACACACACACATACACAGACACATCTGCCTTTTATAGATAGAGATGTCTTTGTGAACTTGACTAAAACATGTTCAAGGACATAGAAATTCACAGCTTTCTTTTCTTTATTCACTGTTAATTTCTATCATTTCTTGATAGTGATTTCCTGTTACCTCTTGAATATTTTAAAATTCAGAATTATGCACCATTGTCCATGACACCCCACGGTTTACTTTGAATTGCCATGGATTTTTGCAAATGCCAGACAGTGGTTTCTCGTTGGCTTCTCCGTTTGTTAAATTTAGTGTTCCCTATCTTCTAGATTGAGTGCCGCCCAAGACTAAATAACCCATAGTAGTTGGAGGAGATTGTCTCATGCCTTTCCCAATGGGATTAGAGCAAAAATGAACGTAACAGATTAAGCCAGAATTTGAACTCAAAACTCTGCCGATTCGATTTTTCTCGCCGATAACAGCTTCCCTACCCACACACCCAACCTGTACTATGAATAATTGCTGCTCTCCCTACCGTGGAGCAATGGTTAGCAGACTAAACTCAAAGGCTTTTATTACTGATGGCAGTTCGGTTTTCATTTAGTGAGCCATAATAGAGACTGTTGCGTACTAACATTCTTTTTTTTTTTTTAAATTAACACGTTCATGACGAGTTATCTCGTATTTGGACTTCTCTGATAGATTTTCATCTGTGGACACCATCAGCGAGTTTATTCTATCAGGCTGTTATAAAATTGCCGTTTGAAGTTAGATTTCGTAATTGACCTCTGACAGGTCAACGGGTTAAATCAATAAAAATAATTACCGTATATTTCCGCGTATAAGACTACATTTAAATACCAAAAATCACGCTTAAAATTGGGCGTAGCTTTATACAACAATTCTAAAAAAGAAACCTTAAATTCTGAGTGATGTTTGTCGATAGGCTAAACTCGGCCTCGGTGTGACACTCAATAACGTACAAGATTCCCATTATCAAATAAACTAATACAGTGTAACCCGGATATAATAGAGTTGTCGGAACCGGAGAAGAAGTCTCTTATATCCGGGTTTCTCTTATATCCAGGTTTGGTCTATTTTATATACATTAACACAGGCTCTAATTTGGGACCAGAGAAAATCTCTCTTATATCCGGGTTTCTCTTATATCCGGGTCTCTTATATCCGGGTTACACTGTAATAAAAGTAATAAAACCATTTTACTTTACATATTACAGGCATAACTTCATAATAAATTGTCTATTCGAAGAATAGTTCCATATCAATGAAATCAACTTGTATCCATGCAAGCTCAGCTGAGAAAATGTAAACATCGAGTTTGCGTTCACAGTAACCTTTATCTTTAAATAACTTTCAATTTAAACCTCGCTTCGTTTTCCTAGTGGCTCCATGAATGATATAGGTATAAGTAAATAAGAAATTGCAATTGGCTTAGGCAGAAATTAGGAAGAAACTGAATAGAAAAAAATGTTGGAAGTCGAATGAACTATTATCGTACAATTATTAGCGATATTGTCGATGAAGTATAAGTAAATGGCCATTCGTACACCAGGCTGTTTGTAAGTGTTTAGATATAGAAAAAGAAGAGGAATAATAAGAAGAATCAGTATTCGTAAGAGATCGCGTGATGAAACGTAAACAAAACAATGGTTTCCCTTTTAGGAGACGTGTGTTGGAAAAACATGATATAAAATCGGTTTTGTTGTTTCGTTTATTTTGATTTTCTAAGGACACACTGAGTAACAACATTTCCAATAGCATCATCTTTATATAATCAATAAGTAGTCACCTTATACTACAAGTATAGGATAAATTCATTGAAATTTTCTATATTTTTTGACCTCGTCTTATCGAAGGGTCGATTTATACGCGGAAATATACGGTATTTGGATTTAGTAAAATTAAAAGTGCAACTTAACAACTTCGAAATGTTATCTAGTAATTCATATAATTAATTTTCTTTTCAAATCGTGGTACTAAAATCAAACAAGTACAAAAATTTAAATATCTGGGAAGTGTTCTAACAGAGAACGGAAAGTGCCACACTGAGACCCAAAGACGTATTGGGATGGGCAAAGTTGCATTCAAAAATCTAAGCAGAGTATTAAGAGACAGGAAAATTTCGTTAGAAACGAAAAGAAAGAAAAGAGTATTGAAATGTTGCATGATATATTTCCTCTTGTATAACAGCGGATGCTGGACAATCTCATCAAAGATGAAGAAGAGACTTGAAGCAACAGAAATATAGTTTTACAGAAAGATGCTGAGGATACCATAGACCAAACATATGAGCAACGACGATGTTTTAGAGAAAATGGAAGCGTAAAGGAAATTTATACTTAACATCAGCAGAGGCAGTTGGAATTTCTGTGGCACGTAATGAGGAAAGAGGGCTTAGAAAATTTATTGCCCATAAGACAGATTGAAGGAAAGAGGGACAGAGGAAATCAGCGGTAACATACTTGATGAGCTTAATTAAATAGATGGTAGACTAGGGCTTGGGAGAAATAACAACAACAAAAAAAAAAAATGATTAAAAGCTATAAAGTTCAAGAAGATGTGAAGGGCCATGATCTCTACGTCCTGAAGGGACACAGCAGATAAAAGAAGAGGAAAGCATAAAGCCAGTATGCGTGGAGAAAGTGTCTGCTCTTACAAGAAAAAAACATTCAAAATATTAATTTTTACCCCCTGAACCGACGACAGACGCCGATAGGAGGGACGCAACTATCTGTTTCCAGCAGGCAAAACGTTTGTAGCCATTTATTCGTTTCCCGACACAAGACGATAAATTGATTGTTTTTTTTTTTACGGCTTATCGAACTTTTGCAGGTTATTTAAAGCCAGAAAAATGTTTTTAGATTGTAAGAATGTTTTAATACTGCTATTAAGCCCATTGTTAACTTTTTCTTGCATTTGTACAAATATTTTCTTTTCTGGAAATAAAAATAATACCTGCATTAATAATAAAAAAAAAAAAAAAAAAGCCAACATTCAATAATATCAATGATGAACAGAGTCACAACGTGATGACCGTTTTTTTTATTGGGGTGGGGTTGAAAAACCTTGCCATCACCATACATACACACACACACACACACACACACACACACACACACACACACACATATATATATATATATATATATATATATATATATATATATATATATATCAACATATACAGTTAAAAGCATCTTTGATAATTGATAACAGAATAGCCGGGAAAGCGCTAGGATATATAAAAATTTGAACTGTTTTTTAACACTTTATGTCCAGAAAAGAAAATATTGAAGAAAACAAGAAAAATGAAATGAAAAGCTTAATCGCTGTACCTTGTCAGTCGTCTGTAACAATAATAATAATAATAATAAGAAGAAGAAGAAGAAATATATATATATATATATATATATATATATATATATATATATATATATATATATATATATATATATATAGTATTATATTTATTTATATTATATTTATGAGGATAATACATTCAATTCCTGTCGGAGAGCGTATATTTCCTACGAACCAGGTAAATGTAATTAATACTGTTTAATTAAAAAACAGAGCATTTACTTAAATAAATTATATCTATAAAAATAACGTATAAACAGAAAATATATAAAAAATTATATATATATATATTCTTACTCGAATCTATCTGACATAATTATAAGTCTACCAGTCGTCCAGTTTGGAATATTGCTGCCACATATGGTCTGGACCACCTGATATATTTAGAGATACTTAATAAAATTCAGAAAAGTATCTGCAATTTTACTGGTCCTGACCTAACATCTCGATTTTCCTTCCCACCGCAGTAACTGAGCCTTTTCTATAAATATTTTCATGGTAATTGTTCTATTGTACGTTCTTATATGGAAACTAGACTTCATGAATTTAAGCGCAGTACTAGATTGGCGGTAAGGTCTCATCATTATACAATTGAAACAGTTCTATGCTTATAGTTTCTTTTCCGTATTTTTCACTTTTGGAACTCTCTTCCGGCGTCTTGCTTTCCAGTCAAGTTCGATTTTCAAAAATAAAAAAAAAATTAAATGCAATATAAATCATTATCATCTGTCTTCATAACTCCTGTTTTATTGTTCTTGCTCCTTAATAATGTTCTTTTGTTTTCTTATATTCTTTCACACTCAGTAAAGCCTCAGTGATATATATATATATATATATATATATATATATATATATGTATATATATATAGGTAAAAATGAGAACAAATGAGTATAATTCCATTGTACTTAACATTTATTTTTAAAAAAGGGCTCAATACAGACTAGAGCTAGATATTTTTTATTTTAGGATATTAAAGCATCGGGCGGGGAGACACATTTATTGCGTTAAAACATAATTGCTATTATGTAGCGATTTTTAACATGTTTTAATATCCTAAAAAAATTATATATATATATATATATATATATATATATATATTTAGTTTATGAAAAACTAGGTAATCCGTATGGGTAAACCCAAGGAGGATAAAATCCAGAGAGCTCAATGTAAATGCAGAGCAAATAATTTATATATATATAAGTGAACGTTGAAGTCAACACTCGGAGGCGACAGGATGTTTCATGCTAGACGCAAAAAGTTGCCTGACGAATGCGTCTACCATGAAACAGTCTGTCGCCTCTGACTGTTGTCTTCAATGTTCATTATATATATATATATATATATATATATATATATATATATATATATATATATATATATATATATTTACATGTGTTCTATCTCTAATATTAAGCACTTTATCCCGTAAATTTAGCACACCTTAAAATTTATATTTCTTGACACACACACACACACACACACACACACACATATATATATATATATATATATATATATATATATATATATATATATATATATGTGTGTGTGTGTGTGTGTATATAAATATAAATAAATATATATATGTATAATTATTTATATATTATATATGGTACTTATTAGAATATTTAGTTGGATAGATCACATCTATCCATACCATATATATATATATATATATATATATATATATATATATATATATATTGCAGATTTAAGTTGACTGGAAAGCACGGTACCGCACAAAACAATGAAAATAGTATTATTCCTTCATCAACTCCAGGACTGGGAGACACAAGCCTCTAGGTTGTAGATGACAAGTAGGAAAAATGTGAACGTTACCGTAGTTAATTGACAGCAATGATTAAAAAAATGCTAGCCGTTTCTAATTCCATTGGTATGTGTGTCATTCAAAAGGTTGTGGTCGGCTTTCACCAGCGAAGGCGGACGCAAAATAAACACACTTTCGATCAATGTTTCTTAGCTTCCCTACCTCCATATTACTTTCCCTCCCCTCCAACATATACACAGATAATAATTCTTCTTTCCTTTACCCACGTATTGGTATTTTCAGAGAAAACTCCGCCCTTCACTACGCCCATATTTTTCCCGCCATCATCATCGTGTGCCTGCGCCATCCGCCTCGTGTAATAAACGTATTTCTTGCCGCTGGCTATTGGCTCTTTTCCAAGCATATGATTTAAATTAGTTGATATTCTAGGTGCTCTGTCGATCGGTTCGCCGCATGGAGGCGCTGTCACACGCTACACTTTAACAGCTCCGCGTTATTGATTAATCATTAAATTTGCACTATAACCGAAAGATCTTTTTTAGGGTAATTTTATCAATTTTTCCTTTAATTTTCTATATATTTTTTCTATCTGTATATGATTGTACATGTTCGGTCTTTTATCACTATAGATCTAAAACTGCGCATAATGCTAATAACCATATATTTTCAGCCTCAGTTTCATTAGAGTTTGGTAAACAAAGAGAGCAAATTGTCTGAAATGTCTCACTTGGAAATCAATTGAAATTTCTCTCGTGCTTCTATGATTAACGAAAGAAAGAGAATAGGTGATTTCAAAATAATTATAGAAACTAATGGCTTTTTCAGCAGCAAAATAAATATTATCAAAATATTTGTGATTACTGCTTTTGACCAATCATCTGACCAATATGAAAATATATGTGTCTGTCTGTGCGTGTGTGCATATTTGGCGTTTATAAAAGAAGAGTCCTCAATATAGGCGAAACAGAAAAAGATACAGAGTGAGCACAAGGATGAACATTTGGTATAAAAATTCCATTGTAGTGTGAAACTGACAGCCACCATGCAGTGTTGAATCCTAGGCTCACACAATCCCACTCACTATCTCTCTGTATATATATATATATATATATGTGTGTGTGTGTGTGTGGTTGTGTGTGTGTGTGTGGTTGTGTGTGTGTGTGTGTGTGGTTGTGTGTGTGTGTGTGTGTGTGTGTGTACACAACATTTGCAGTTTCTAAGGGAAGATTCCTCAATATTAGCAATGCAGACAGAGTGAGCATATGGATGAAGCAAACACTTAGTTTGAAGATAGCACTGAAGCATAAAATTGACAGCCACCATGCAGTCTTGATCCCTAGGGTTCACAGTCAATCTCTTTCTACCACATCACCCCTCTTTCTCTCCCACTCTCTCCCCCTCTCTCTTTTTATATGTATATATATATACATACATATATATATATATATATATATATATATATATATATATATATATATATATATATATATATATATATATATATATACATATATATATATATATATATATATGTATATATATGTGGAGTTATATTTTTCGATTTTTTTTTTGAATTTGTAGGTCTGATGATTTGGATCTTGATTATCATTCCAGTGTAATAAATTATAACCATGGAATATTAGTGTCTGAGCCTTTTATATTCTTTTTATATTTTGTATTCTTACTCTGTCCAGGACATTGAGTTCTACCTGGATTCTATCCTCTTAGGAATATATATATATATATATATATATATATATATATATATATATATGTATGATGTATATATCGACCACTAATATTATCAATATATATATATCCTCCCCTCTCTCTCTCTCTCATATATATATATATATATATATATATATAGATATATATATATAGATATATATATATACATATATATATACATACATATATATATATATATATATATATATATATATATATATATATATAGAGAGAGAGAGAGAGAGAGAGAGAGAGAGAGATAGCAGGGAGAGTGAGGGATACAGATTTTCTGTATTCCTGGGGATCAAGACGCATGGTGGCTAGCAATTTTATGCTTCTCTGCTATCTTCAGACTATGTGTTTGTTTCATCCTATGCTTACTCTGATATATATATATATATATATATATATATATATATATATATATATATGTGTGTGTGTGTGTGTGTTATGATTTTGAGGAAGAACAAATTCTTTCTATGTACAGAGAGAGAGAGAGAAAGAGGGAGAGAGAAAATTCAATGAATTTTTTTTAAAAATATCTTTTCTTGCTTACGCGTATTCGGTGAGTGTATTGTTCAAACGTTTGAACATTTTCTTTTCTCTTTACTCCCATTCTCCGTCGATAGTTCTCTCAGCCTACTCCTTGAGAACTTTTCTGCGGAACTATTCTAGTTTTTTGTTTGTTTGTTCATCCATTACAGGGTTCAAGAGCCACTAAAGGTAGTGTGTTCCTGAAGAAGTTTTTTGTATTAGAGGAAAGAGTAGGAGGTAAAAACGTATAGAAGATGGAGGCAAAAAGTATTAGGTGCTAAAAAGCAGTAAGTGTAGGAGGTAAAAATGTGCAGTTTATATGACTCGTTCGGCGGAGGAGGGGCGTATTCAACAAAACAAAAATTGAAAATTGCTTTTTTCACTGCAAATTATTCATTATATCATATCCAAGTATTTTACAAAAAAATCGAGCCCATTACACAATAATGATTTTCCAAGCATAGCTTAGATATGGCACAAGGCCGAAAGTAGGTGGATATTCATGAAGAATCGAACTCACTACTCAATCGTAACAGTTCTAGCGTGACAAGTTTGCTAATCATTACACCACTTCGAGGTGCCCTAAAGCTCCTTACACAATATTTCAAGCTCAATTTAGTTTTATTGTTCGTAACCATGCAATAATATAAACCTTAGATTTATCTACGGAATATCATTACATTATTGTTATATAATTAGAGTGAAATCATTAAGGTTTATTTTGTCAAAGGCATTTTATTTTTGGTCATATATTAATTTAAAATAATCCTTTTCACAGGCTTTATTTTTGAAATGGAATACGATCATTCTAAATTTTAGAATTTCGCTATTGCCTATTAAAATGACCGGAAGAAAGCGATCTAAAAACAATGGAAAAGAGAGGTAACAAAGCGTAAACGAAATAGTTTCAGCTTATTGAACTTAGGAAACTTAGCATTGCAGTCAAAGTCTACTAAAATGGTGCCAATAAAAATGAAAATTGCCTAGCAACAAATCGAATATAGTATCAAGATTTATATTATTTTCATTTATTTGTTATGTAACTAAATACATAATTGTCAACAGTGTTTCCGTAAAAATTTATATTTCCTGTAAGAAATACTTAATAAATATTGTTATTGTTTTACTTAGGTGTAAGGTAGTCCTATATTTACAATTCCTTACGGCTAACCACGAAAAGCAATGCTGATCAAAACTGCCTAAAAATTTTAAGCGCGTATTGCCGCAAAATTATCAAATGTTGAATACGCCCCACATCCTCCGAATGTGTCATATGCAGGAAAGATAATTCTTAACCCTAGACGGGAAGAGAATGCAGTGGTCAAGAATCGTCATTTCGTAAGTCTGTTGCAAAACAAAAAAAAAAAAATCAAGACTATGAAAGACGTTGTCGAAATGAAACTTCCTCCTTACAAATGGAAAATAAAAGGAATGGAAATGATTTGACATTTTATACATGGCACGGCGAGTCTTAGCTTCAATGGTTTGAACTAGCAGAACGGAGGAATGTAGAAGATTTTCCAGGGAAATAGCAATAAATTAGAGCTGCTTGGAACCACCACTTCTATTCAAATAGCTTTTTTCCTCCCACTTCTGGCCTATGGAACTCCCTGCCACCAATAATCTTCAAAAATCAAAATGCAATGTCAATCGCCATCATTGCCTTCTTGGAAGCTGTTCCTTTATTGTCCATTCCTCACTCCTTCATTCTCTTTCAATCCCCTTAAGCACCTGCTTAGAGGTAAAACTATTAAAACAAGAATATATTATATTTATGGTCCAAAGTGCTCAATATCAGGAATATTTTGTAAATATAAGAGTGGACACTGAGGTCAGTTTGTTTCACGGTTAAAGCAGTCATAAGGCCATGTTCTGAAGATTGCATGCAAGAAGCAGGTAACAGACTCTCGTCACTCGGTGTTGACGTCAGTGTCTACTCTTATATATATATATATATATATATATATATATATATATGTATGTATGTATGTGTGTATGTATATATATATATATATATATATATATATATATATATATAAATAGACACTGACGTCAACTAAATAAATAATTATATATATATATAATTATTTATTTAAAATATGATTCAACACGCAACATAAGAGGTCTCATGTTTCAAAACAAGAGTCTAAAATTTCAATATAATTATTTGAATTAAATTGAATTAAAAGTAAGCTCTGTTCCATCTTCAAAAGCGAAATTTTTTGGGAATAACTTATTTCTGAAATTTACGTGTTTTAATAGCATATTCATAACTGAAATCAAAATTTCCATAGTTACAGCCAGAGCGATTGTTTAAATAAGGAGTGTGTTGGGTGTTAATAATATGTATCAGTATAGAGTTACTTTCATAGATGTCAAGTCAGGGTAAGGTCGGGGTGTCTAAATTTAAAACGGAAGATGTATATATATATATATATATATATATATATATATATATATATATATATATATATATATACATATATATATATACACACACACACTCACACTCATATATATATATATATATATATATATATATATATATATATATATATATATACTGAAGTGTATGATTGCTGTATATGGAATAAATTCCAATCACCAACAATTACTATTCTTAAAAGAGTGCTCCAATACAGAGTAGAGCGAATATAATTATTTATTTAAAAATTATAACATAAATATGTTATAAAATCACTACAAAAATAGCCATTTTGTTTCAACACCTCTGGTGTCTTATCAAGTGAATGTAGATTGTAGAATGGTGTTGAAACAAAATGGCTATTTTTGTAGTGATTCTATAACATATTTATGTTATAATTTTTAAATAAATAATTATATATATATATATATGTGTGTGTGTGTGTGTGTGTGTGTGTGTGTGTGTGTGTGTGTGTGTATAAAAAGTGAAGGGCCGAGGTATATATATAGAGAGAAAGCTAAATGTCACGTTGTGGCCAGTTTCAAGTTTTAACTAACCGGAAGAGGTTTTAACAAAAATAAGTTATTCGTTTAAACCTTTCTTTTTTTTTTTTTTTTTTTTAATAACTACATGCAGAAAATGATAACCATGAACTGAAGAAAGTAAAGAAATTATATCCAATAAATAACAGGATTAACAGAATCGACGTCTTTATCCTTTCTTCTATCCCAAGCCACATTTCTTTTTCATTCTCATCACATTAAATATGATTTTTTCGGATAAAAAAAAAGAAAGAGCGAAAAGAAAACTAAGACATGCCCCCCGACCCCGCCTAAAAAAAAAAAACCCTCGGAAAACAAAGTGTGAACAAACAAAAATTGATTTTTTTTTTCATTTTCCTTTAGTGACGGCCATCGTTTAAAAGATTCAGAGAAACAGGATCAGTTAGACAAAAAAAAAACAATCAACATTTTCGAATGAAAAGCATTTCTGGAATATGAAGAGAAAAGGTAGGTTAAATTATAGGAGTTTGTTGGTGAAAGAAAGGAAAGGACGCTAGAAAAACCCAAGGAAAAAAAAAAGTATATATATATATATATATATATATATATATATATATATATATATATGTGTGTGTGTGTGTGTGTGGTATATATATATATAATATATATATATATATATATATATATATATATATATATAGTGCGCGATGGGTAAATTGTCGCTATTTTATATTTTAATTTCCTACATGCATCGCATTTTTGATTTTGTTGACTGCACAGCATAATAGGGTCAGCTGGGCACCGTCTGTGAGAAAATGAGCACTATGACTCGCTTCACTCCGAAAGAAATTTGGAAATGACATTCTGTACTGCTTGGCATTCGCACTGGAAGCTCCAATACGAACATTTCAGGGTGTTTAGATGTCAATCTGAGGACAGAGCAGAGGATTGTGAAAGAGTTGGATGAGTCTAATGGTGATTACGAAGGTACGGTCGATCGAAAACTCACTCTGATCGTCCTGATAAGAAAAAAAAAAACTCCTGAATTTCTTGGTAATATCCAAGTCATCATTGAAAATGATCCCGCCAAGTCAGTCAGGTCTGTATCAGGAAAGTAGTGCTGCCCTGGGTCAATAGGATGGCTGCTGGAAGACACTATGTTTAGCAACAGGATTCTGCACCATAACACACAAGCAGGAGAACACAGTCATGGCTGTCATGCAATTTCTGCGACCCTACCACCCTTACATCTGGTGACCTATCTCCACAGACTGAAACCCCATTGATTATGTGTAAGGCGCAGTTCAGCGAGAGATCAACAAAACACCTTATGGCACCAAAGATGAACTGAAAGCAAGGATTATGTCTACATTCACCAAACTTAAACAAGGTGATCGCCCAGAAGAGTTTCACTAGTTTCCAAAGTCGTCTGGAGGCTGTGATTGAAGTCAATGGCGATTTTATTGAATAAAGTTATTCTTAAGTATTTCAAATATTATTTGTATAATTTTGGTAAATATATCTGTTAAAATGAGATGTCTGTGTTATTTTAATTTTTGCGTAATTTAGACAATAATTTATCCATCGCACCTTATCTATCTATCTATCTATCTATCTATCTATCTATCTATCTATCTATCTATCTATCCTTTATCTCTGTGTATATCAATATATATATATATATATATATATATATATATATATATATATATATATTAATGAAAAACGGACCACTTTTAAGGCTCCATTATAATAACATTTCACCAGAGCCCTCTTAAAGGACGCTGGATCATCAGATAGCACTTCCAAAAGATGAAAATGAAATAAAAATTGATGTGAAGTTTTTGTAATATAACAGAGAGTGTAATAAGGAGTGGTTAGAGAGATATGGTAGAGTTTAGGGAGTTTTTCATAATTTAAATATATTTACCAAGTTTTTCATAACTTACATATATATATATAATTGTGTATTTGGAGAGCAATCTCTCTTTTATACTAGTTTCATTAAAAACTTTTGTTGGTTTCTGATAATTTATTTTCTGGACATAAATTCGAAATTGTCCAAATACATAAAGTTTGTCCGAGCGTTTTCAGCTCTACTTTTAGCCATTATCAACGACAGTTTTATTTTTACTTTTAACTGAATGTGTGAATTGTTTTATGAATGTATCTAGAGTTATAACAATGCTTTATACTCAGAAAAGAAGAAAATTGTAAGAACAGAAAACTTAAATAAAAAAACATAAACGTAACCACAGTTTTTAGTGAAACACACGCACATGCGCGCACATGCGCGCACGCACACGCACACACACACACACACACACATATATATATATTGTCTGACGATCGCAAAAGCGTGAAACCCAGGGTCACAAATTCACATCAATCCAACCAAATATGTTAGCTCTATCTCTGATATTGTGCGCTTTCTAATAAGTACCGAGCATATAATATATCAATAATATATATATATATATATATATATAATATATATATATATATATATATATATATATATATATATATATATATACACTTTTCACACACGCACACACACATATATATTTATATTTTTATACACACACACACACACACACATATTTAACTATGTGGCACATTAATATATCTAACATTTGTTTGTGCATTGAATATTGCAACTACATCTGGAAGTGTCAAAAGAGTTTGTCTGACGATCATAAAAAGCGTGAAACCCAGGGTCACAAAAAATCACATCAATCGAACCAAATATGTTAGCTCTATCTCTTATATTGAGCGCTTTCTAATAAGTACCGCGCACATAATATATAAATATATATATATATATATATATATATATATATATATATATATATATATATATATATATATATATATATATATATATATACACTTTTCACACATACACACACATATATATATATATATATATATATATATATATATATATATATATATTTAAATACGTTGCACATTAATATATCTAACATTTGTCTGTGCATTGAATATTGCAACTACATCTGGAAGTGTCAAAAGAGTTTGTCTGACGATCGCAAAAGCGTGAAACCCAGGTCACAAAATCACATCAATCGAACCAAATATGTTAGCTCTATCTCTTATATTGAGCGCTTTCTAATAAGTACCGCGCACATAATATATAAATAATATATATATATAGTATATATATATATATATATATATATATATATATATATATATATATATATATATATATATATATATACACTTTTCACACACACACACACATATATATATATATATATATTTAAATACGTTGCACATTAATATATCTAACATTTGTCTGTGCATTGAATATTGCAACTATATCTGGTATTGTCCATCTGTTATATATTTCGAGATACTCGGCAATATACAACGAAAGGTTTATATAATGATATCCGTTTATAACTGACATCTCTGCATCAAATAAACTTTCTCACTTCTGTGACGTGTCTTCTCTTTGTCTTTTCTATAAATTATGACAATTGTTCTAATAAGCTTTCATCCTTGGTATCGCGACTGCTTGAATTTAAGTGAACTATTAGATTCGTAAAATGGCGTCCCAGGTTTACTGTTGAAATAGCTAGATATAATCATAAGTTCTATTCCAACAGTTATTTTTCTCACACTTTTAGCCTATAGAGCTTTCTCATGGTTTCTTGTTTCTGTGTTACATACTTTTTTCAAAAGGTATAAATACGACGTCAATCGTCTTTTTCGTTTTCCGGAAACCAATTCTTTTATTATTCTTTTTCCCCAAACAAAAAATTAAAAGCAAAGTAAATCAAGATCTTTCTCTTCCTGAAACCTGTTCGTTTATTATCCTTTCTAATGCAAATAATTAAATGTATCGTTAATCGATATCTTCCTGAACCCTGTTCTTTTATTGTGCTTTCTCTTTACGAAAGACTTCTAATTCTCTTTCGATCACAGTAACTCCTTTCGTCTTCGTTATCACCTTGCTTGGGGTGAAATGATTATATATATATATATATATATATATATATATATATATATATATATATATAAAAGGCAGGATGTGTGCGTGTGTAACGAATGCACGGCAGCAATTTTCGATGGATTTGCAGCAAAATTTACATGCACATGCTCCAAGTTAGCGGGAAGGCCAAGACCGACTTTGCATTTCCCAACTCCCGTCGATAGTGGAAATAATCGATTTTTCATGCTTCTACGGCAGTTTTCATGTAGTTTACGACCATTTTCTACTGGCCAGAGTGAGAGTCCTATAGCTGACTGCCACGAATAGGCAGGAAGATTCTATTGGCCAGCGTGAAAGCCAACAGCTGACTGACAAGAATGTTAACTAGCATGCTAGCATGAAAAGAAAATCGATAGCTGCATTCGTCACAAGTGGGAAAAATTTAAATCTGCATGGCACTTTATTCCAATTGGCTCATTCGCTTGCTTAAACTCAACGTTGATACTGATTCCGCAGAACTGGGTTGGATGTGAAAAAGTAATTGTTGTTAACATTCTTTTTTTCATTCGGTTTTCCCAGTCACGAGTCCTTTTTTAAAGCTGATCGTTTAATGTTTAGTATAGAGCTTAGAAAAGAATTCGCAGTGTGAGATAGGCAGGAAGTAAGGCATGCAGCAACATCAGCACGGAAAAGCGCACTCCTTTAAAGGCAAGGAAGGGCAAAAAAAGTCAAGTGATAGCGATTGCTGTATGAGTCGTACGATTTTTAATTAAGCACGGGCAACGCCGAGCCATGCTGCACGTCTATACACATATATATATATATATATATATATATATATATATATATGTGTGTGTGTGTGTGTGTGTGTGTGTGTGTGTGTACGTGTTTATATTACACATTCCTGCAAGCAGTGGAGGTAAGTTTGCGTGTGCAAATTTTATTAAGATTTTCTCATTTTCATTACCGAGTTATGTCTAATTACAATCAACTTGAATTCCTAATGTCGACATTCGGATGTAAAAACGGGTCAATGATTTAAAAGATACAGTTGCTGGAAGCTAATTTTCGAGTGGGTCTGCCGGTCACAGATCTACGTCAATATTTGAAGAAAGCAACGCACGGAGACGCACATATCCGAACACACACTCGCAAACATAGAAACGTAATATATACCTCGGTAGAAACGTAAACAAGGATGCATAATTATAAGTGCACAAACATGCATACGCAGGTAATAATTGCATGCAAGTTTGGCCTCCCCCATACTCACACATACGAAAGTTGGAAGAATCTGCGCAAGTTGCAAGTCGTATGGAATTTTGACGCTACCCTTTGTGAGCAGTATTCTGTTTGATATATGTCTATCATGCGGATTACTCCGGAAGCGTGCTTGTCACTCTGGCATAGTCTCGAAACGGGTAGAAGACTGCTGGCTGACCTCGTTTTTACGGGGTCTACGGGGAATTTTGCCCGAGCCTACGGGCTCGGATAACCCACAATAAACTTGACCTTGTGCCGCATCTGGCCGGTTGAGGAGGTCAGTGGATATCTAACTCTGTAGTGCCAAAAGAAATACTTTGAAGGCGATGTTTGAAACCAGATATTTGGATGAATGACTTTTCATTGTTAAATTTCCTAATATTTAGGCATCCACATATACATTCAACAGTTATATATATATATATATATATATATATATATACATATATATATATATATAAAAGACATTTTTATGTTTAACGTTCTTTTTATAGACATAATAATAGTTAAACATAAAAATGTCTTTAATAAATAAATTGTCTTTGTCCATTTCTTAATATATATATATATATATATATATATATACAAAGATAAAAAGAGGACAAATGGAGTATAATTCCTCTGTATGTAACATTTAATTTAAAAGAAGGCTCAATACAAAGTAGAGAGAAATATTATTTATTTTAGGATATTAAAACAAAAACATCCTAAAAATCGCCACACAATTACAATCATATTTTAACACCACAAATGTGTCTCTTCGGGTGATGTCAGACCACTGGCGACTGAAAGTTTAATACCCCGAAGAGACACATTTGTGGTGTTGAAACATGATTGTAATCGATTTTTAACATATTTTTGTTTTAATATCCTAAAATAAATGGTATATTAAGACATGTTTCATTGAATAATTTAGACAAGTTTTGTCGACTTATTCTCAATAGTATCATCTTATATTCACAGACAAGCTTCTTAGTATCCTTATTATATGAAAAGAGAAAATTACCATGTTGATAAATATTTATTTATTCCGAGAACTTTCGACATTAGCTCAATGATATCATCAGGGTTTTGTTTTTTCTAAGAAAAAAATTGTTGCGTTCATCATTTTTCTGAGACAAAATTGTTGTGTTCATCCGTAAGTTAAATATTTTACCTGTGAAGTGAAAAACGCTATGGTTATGTACTGCCCGATTAAAATTCCACGATATATATATATATATATATATATATATATATGTGTGTGTGTGTGTGTGTGTGTGTGTGTGTGTGTGTGTGTGTGTGTGTGTGTTCTGTACATACATTAAATCAAATTTTATAGAACAGTTTTTTCTTTGTATTTCATTAAAACTTTTTGTGGGGAAGTTAGTGTTCTGAGCAGGTAAACACTGTTTTGTCTTCGAATATATATATATATATATATATATATATATATATATATATATATATATATATATATATATATATATGTGTGTGTGAGAGTAGTCTATTTGTTTTTTAGCCAATACATATTTAAGATTGTAATTCTTGTTAAGTAGGTATAGATTTTTTTTTGTTTGTAATTTCTGTAAAAAGTTCTGGATTGTTTTTGTACGTTGAGACATATGCTAAATTTTATTCGACGTTACGTCTTTGGAGCACGAATATATATACCCATATTGGCAAAAACAAATAGACTACTCACAAGCACACACACGAATTCTAAACAACACAGGAAGTATGTGTATGTGTATGTATGTATATATGTATGTATATATGTGTGTGCATGTATGTATGTGTATACTAATTCCTTATAATAAAACAGTATGTATGCATGGAGAGGGAATATACATATACATTCTAACGAAAATCACACAATACAAAAAATGGAAATAGATCGAAGACATAGGGGCCATTAAAAGATAAGAATACAGATATCTTTCCTCAACGTTTCTCGGAACAATCTTGTCTTAGTGCCCTTCACTACCACACAAAAAAGAGAATGTTTAACATCGAGAATGTTTAACATCGAAAAACATAAGGAAAATTAATTCATTTTAATAAATGTGGAATATCCATTCTTTGCCTGAAGAAGGTCGGGAGACCCGAAACTCGTGTTGCATAATTATGAAAAATAAAGTATAATATACATGTTCAAAAAAAAAATCCACATTACAACCAAAAACGTTTGCAGTTTCTCTCTTCTTAATATATTCACTTTTCTCTCGTTGGAACAACTATGCCTCTTCCCTCTTTCCAGGTAACCGATAGCCCGACACCGGCACATGAGATTTGATTATAGTGGTGAAGGTTTCGTGCAGGACCATCCACACTTTTTGAAGGGCCGAATACAGAGACCTGATGTACTACGTGCCTCAAGGTCCCCAAACGACCCTCCGCAGGTTTTGAATTCAGAGTTGTCCTTCTCCTAGACCAGTTGCCATCAAAGGCTATAGAACCCAGTCTGTTCTGGTATTTTACCCATAGCTGGAGGGAGAGGAAGAGGATTCATATCTTTCCCAGGGGTATGGATTCGATTGAATTCGAACTCGGCTCTGTAAATCCTCAATCCAAGCCGCTATCCATTAGTCCACCGTGGTTCGCTCTCTCTCTCTCTCTCTCTCTCTCTCTCTCTATCTATATATATATATATATATATATATATATATATATATATATATATATATATTATAGTTTCATAGCAGTGAAGGCTAGAACTGAGGGACATATATATATATATATTTATATGTATATATATATATATATATATATATATATATATATATATATAGTCCCTCCAGTTTTAGCTTCACTGCTATGAAACTGCCATGTCACGTAGCCAACTATCCTCATTTTACCCATAGCTGGAGGGAGAGGAAGAGGATTCATATCTTTCCCAGGGTATGGATTCGATTGGAATTCGAACTCGGCTCTGTAAATCCTCAATCCAAGCCGCTATCCATTAGTCCACCGTGGTTCGCTCGCTCGCTCGCTCGCTCGCTCGCCTGCTCTCTCTCTCTCTCTCTCTCTCTCTCTCTCTCTCTCTCTATATATATATATATATATATATATATATAGTTTCATAGCAGTGAAGGCTAGAACTGGAGGGACATATATATATATATATTATATATATATATATATATATATATATATATATATATATATATATATATATATATATTAGTCCCTCCAGTTTTAGCCTTCACTGCTATGAAACTGCCATGTCACGTAGCCATCTATCCTCATTCCTTCCGTATTCCATTGGTCAGAAGTAACTTCCACTCGAGCAGCTTCTTTCACCGAACCACGGCTCTGTGGAACCGACTCCCGTGCTCATGTCTTGGGTTAACCGTTTCCTTTCCCACACATCTGCATAAACTGTTCCTCTTATTCTGTAAGCCTTTACCTTGAGTGGCTCCCGGGCTTTGTACATGATGAACTACACTGTAAAAAAGAAAAGAATATAGATAGATTCACGCGGGACGCTGAATAGTGCCCAACCTTACCAACTTCCTAAAACCTGGCCAAATATCACGCTTCGGATGTCAAAAACTTCTTGGGCTGGTCAAGAACTTTTCAGCATATCACACAGTTTAAGGAAGAATTAAAAGAAGAGATATAAAGGCAGAAACATCCTATTCTCTTCCTGAGCTCCATCTGACAAAAATATCAAACAATTTTTCTGTCGATTTATTCCCGAAATGACAGGATGTTTGGTGAAAGATCATGGCTCTTCACAACTTCCTACACTTCGTAGCTGTAGGAAATATTTGTCTGCTTATTATCCGTTCCAGTCGCTGTTCCGTCATCTTTTTACACAAGTTCTACAGGCAGTTTACTCGCAGTTTTCCCCTGCCCCTTTTACACTCAATATATGTCTATCTCTTTTTCCCTTTTAAGATTGGGTTTCCGGTTCCTTATAAAATCTTTTCATTCCTCTTTCACTCCCAGTAGTTCCTTATGTCTTTGTAGCATTATCACCTTGTTTGGGGTCAATTTATTAAAAAAAAAAATTCCTATGTGTATGTAATTATACAAGCCTATTTTCCTCATTATATGTCACAGAAATTTCAACACTCACTTTCCGATTCTAGGATCAAGTGATATTTTATTTGAATTTTTCTTAAAACTTTCTCGTTGCTCATATGTCCCGTCCATGGTATTCTCAGCATCCTTCTGTAGATCCAAATCTTTGTTACTTCAAGCTATCTCTTTATCCGTGATGAAATTGTTCAGCGTTCACTGCCATATAAGATGATTGTCCAACAGGATGGATTTGTCGAGTCTCTCACTACTCTTTCGCTACATGAAAAGTCCTCGGACGAACTACATTTTTTGGTTCCGTTAGGACCCGCCATTCCATTTACATTGTCGTAAACCACCAACATTCCATCCATGTTCCACTGGTGAGAATTACCACTGCCCTGCGGGAAAGACTCCAAAGAGGATGTTTCCCAGATGATTTCAATCTTAACTTGTTCAAATCTAGAGTTAACCGTTATCTTCCCCACCCCTATCCATATAAACTACACTTAACGTAACCCTCTACTCCGAGTGGCTTTTGGGCCTTATACAGGGTGAACCTGAAATAGCTAATTAAAAATCGAAGAATTTGAATATATCAAAGAAAATATAACGATAATTTTTGCTCGTTTCCCTCACGCAATAATTGCATGTATGGTTTAATTTGTTGAAGACATACAACTGCGACATTCCTTTACAAGAATTAAATTTATAAAAATATGTTCATGTTTAGCATATTTTTTTTAAAAGTAAATACTGTAAGTCGGTATAAAAAGATTTATTGAGATTTGTTGGCTGTTGTTCCAAAATTGGAATGCTTTTGATCATCAACTGGGGAAAAAGGACATCTTTTAGCGGTCAGTCTTGTAGCTGTAAAAGTTCATATATCGGTATAGTTGTACACAAACTCTCCGCGTAAAACTGAAAAGAAAAAAATGAACTTCATACAAATATTTTTGTCCAAATATTCTGATGTTTTTAAACAGCGACATAAATTTGATTCTCTTTGTTTGTCGCAAAGGAAAAACAAAAATAATGAAAGAGGCGATGAGAAACAATAGCAGAATTGATTACTTTATTTTCTTGTCACGCAACAACATCATAATGAAAACTACGCAATCAGACGACAATTCTCGCAGTTTACAATCTCAGAGTCGCTCTCTCTTCGCACAAACAGTCCTAACGTCCACCATCACCTACCACAGCCAATATGTTTGCGAAATAATGAAATTTTCAAAATTGGACATTTTCCAATTTGAAACGCTAAAATCTTTTACGCTTCGGAGACGAGGAGTCTGGCTGCCGATGTAATCCGGCAAAAAAGTCTCATTTATTGGAGAAACTCGCTATTCAAAGAGATTAAACAGAGCGAAATAAGACGGAAATAAAATAACGAATGAATGTAAACCCGAGAACAAGAGTAAAAGAAAATAATTAAGGTGAGTGTTAGGGGGAGGAGAGAAAGAAATAGAAACGAATTTGATAGATTTTAAGAGAAATTTTTCCCCTGTTTTTAACGTAAGTTTTTTTTTTTTTTTTTTTTTTTTTTTGGCTTTTGTTCAATATTACTCCGAAAAC
>CAHIKZ030000224.1:3037500-3100000 GCA_903632075.3 Acanthosepion pharaonis
GAGTGTAGAAAAACCATGACATTAGTTTGTCTAAAGCTTCCTGTTATTTGTTACAGAACACGCATTTTGGATCGGAACTATTATGTATGATATTCGCCTGAAAGTTTCTCGTGAAAAGACTTTGGTCTTTGCGCTTGAAGAATAAAGCCTTCCATTTCAGCCTTTAATTCACATTCTCAGCGCGCGGGAGGGCTCTGCCGGCGCAGTAGGTCGGCGTCAGACTGTGCCGCCCGTCACCTCGGGTCCGCGACGTGCATCGGCAACCCACCCGATCCGTCTTGAAACACGGACCGAGGAGTCCTGGCCGTTCGCGAGTCGTAGGGGACCCGAAGAACCCCGAAGGCGCAGCGAAAGCGAGAGAGCGCGTGGGAGGGCACCGGTTCTGGGAGAGGTGTCGCGGCGAAAGCGGTTCCGGCGGGGAGTTTCTCGCTTCCTTCCGTCTTTATTAGCACGTTCTTGATATTGGTCATGAAGAGGTTTGTCTTGCCAGGGTTGGTTCATCTGTTTAAGCGCTTTATCCTTGGTTTTCTTTTTCATAAACATTGCTGCATCAGTTAGTTCTTGAGTTCTATTTATTATTATTATTATTATTATTGTGAGAGAGAATGTTTCCCTACAAGTTTGGTCTCGACCGTCGAAGGAAAGGCATAAAAATGCTCCTACATCAAGAGGAGTAACGCGAGCTTTTGCTGAGTCAGGCAGTTCACTGTCAGACTAGCTGCTGACTTGGCAGAGAGGAAACCAGATGCGGCTATGCTAAAGGGTTGCGTCTCGTCTGGGGAGATAGACAAACCCGACCGCGTTTATTCGGTGTCTGCAGAGAATTTATGCATTACGGGCTCGAAATCGCTCCCACATAAAAACCGGCTTTGTGCCACATCCTGCCTTGTGGGGGGGTGTAGTAATTCTTTTCACTAGTTTCTTTCATTGTGTTTCCCTGTACCAAAATGTAATAAACTTGTTAAACCAATTCTGATTTTCTAATATTGTTTTTGATAACTCAGTTACAACAGTCTGGCGACACAAAGATAGAAGGTTTTTTTTTTTTTTTTAGTAAGAACTAAAAACAAGTTAAGAACTTGAAAAGAACGTCGGAATAAAAGGTACAGAGGGTTTTTTTCTTTCGACTTAAATAAAATAATTTCTGTCAGTAGGGAGGAATTTAAAACTCTTATGCTGGAACTATTAAAATAGCAACAACAAAGCATGAAACAAATGAAAGAAATGTGTTTAAACCAACAACAGCTGCAGGAATACAAGAACCAAGAATATAAAGAAATTTTGGAAAAAAAAGGATAACGAAGGGATTGTAATTACTCAATATTCTATTGCAAATTCTATTTGTGAATTCAACTACTATAATCCTGACGAAGGAATAACGTTTTCCTCGTATTACAGGCGTCATGGGGACATTTCGATGAGCTTGTCTTGAATGGAGAGAAGAAAGAAAAACTCGGTTACTGCTACGAAAATTAGGACCTGTGGAATATGAGAAATATGTAAATGACATGTTTCTTCCTAAGAAACCTGCGGATATCACATTTGAAGAGATAATTCTGTTATTAAAAAAAAAACTCACTTTTTAACACCCGTTGGAATTGTTTGAATTTTGTAAAAAAAAGGACCCTGAAGACTCCTTAACGTATTCTACGGGAGTTAATCTTCAATGTGAGAAATTCAAACTCAGTGAATTAAGCACCGATATGTTTAACCCTAGAACACTAACCAACAATTTTGAAATATTTTACATGCAGACACTTCAAACTTTGTACTTTGAGTTAACATTAATAGGAACTGAAAAACATTATTTAGGTAAGAAAATCAGGTACTAAAAATTGTAATTAAAAATAGGAAAATATGCGCTGGGTACTATATACCCATGGTTAGTGTTCTAGGGTAAATTTTTAATTTGTGTCCAGGGCTTTACGGCGAATAAAGACGCTAAAATTCGCGCCCGAATTGTAACAAGACTTTAGCAAAACATTAATTTCCCCCCCCCCCCCAGAAAGTAACTGAGGAATGTAACACAATAGAAAATCTTAGGTATGACACTAAAAAAACTGTAGATAGAGAAAACTTCGAAATGCACGCAGGACATCAAGGAAGGAGAGAGAAATTTTGAAATACCTAACCGTTTTTATAGCGGAACAAATAAGAAAAAAATTGTTAAGTCAAATCCCTGTTATGGCTGTAGAAAATAACATTTTAAAAAAATGTCCGTATAACAACAAACATTGTTTTAAGTGTGTGGAAAAAAGGACATATACAGTCACACTGAAAATCAAATCAAAAGAAAAATAAGGAAATTTAGAAATACAGTAAATATGATTTCAACTGAACAATTTCAAGCAGTCGATCCGGACTCGATTCGCGGCACAAATTAACGTAAATATGTTAATACTAAAATTAATGGAAAACTTGTAAAGTTTCAACATGATACAAGGTTGGATTTAACAATACTAAATGAAGATATATGGATCAAATTGGGTAAACCAAGTTTAACGTTGTCAAAAAAGATTGCTCGCGGTGTCACGGGAAAGAAAAAAATATCAAAAATCAAAAGAGAATTTGTGTTGTAGAATTTTCGGGTAAAACAATAAAATTGTGATGGGAAGAAACAGTAATCTGTTTGGGACTGATTGGATGAGAGAGTTTAACTTATGGGACCATACCTTCCAATAAGTTCATATTGTAACGGAATAAAAGTTTTATCCTTTGATTCTGAAAAAATTAAAAAATCGCTACCTGTAAGTTTTTTTTTTCCTGAAATTCTAGGGAGATGCAAAAAATAATTGCAAAATTTAAACTAAAGGAAAACGCTGCACCTGTGTTCAACCCCAAAAGGAATGTTCCTTTTGCGGCACTCAATGCATTTAACAGTGAAATTGATAGGTTGGATAAAATGGGAGTAATTTCTAAAATAAATTATTCCGAATGGGGAGTTTATATATATATATATATATATATATATATATATATATATATATATATATATATATATATATATATATATATATATATATATATATATATATTGACTCTCCCGTGGATCAGTTCCCAGGAAACCGACAGCCCGACAACAGCACATGAGATTTGATTTTAGTGGTGAAGGTTTCGTGCAGGACCATCCACACTTTCTGAAGGGCCGAATTCAGAGACCTGGTGCACTAAGTGCCACAAGATCCCCAAAACGACCCTCCGCAAGGTTTAGGATTCAGAGTTCTCCTTCTCCAAGACCAGTTGCCATCCAAGGCTATAGAACCCAGTCTGTCCTGGTATTTACCCATAGATGGAGAGAGAAGAAGAGGATTCACACCTTTCCTAAGGGTATTAGCACGTAAGTGAATGTAATGGATTCAAATGGAATTCGAACTCGGCTATCCATTACTCCTCCGTGCCTCCTATATATATATATATATATATATATATATATATATATATATATATATATATATATATATATATATATATATATATATATATACATATATATATATACATATATATATATATATATATATATATATATATATATATATATATATATATATATATATATATATATATATATATATATATATATATATATATATATATATATATATATATATATATATATATATATACATATATATATATATATATATATATACATATATATATATACATATATATATATATACATATATATATATACATATATATATATATATATATATATATATATATATATATATATATATATATATATACATATATATATATATATATATATATATATATATATATATATATATATATATATATATATATATATATATATATATATATATATATATATATAAATATATAAATATATAAATTTGCGCAGATTTTAGCTCAGGATTGATCGATTATTTAGAAATATATTCGTACTATATCCCGAAATCGCAAGAAATTTTCAACCCAGTTAAGCGGTGGAAAATGTTTCCCAATTTGGATTTTTCGGACGCATATTTGCAGATACTTGTGGAAGATGAGTGTTCTAATATTCTCGATATTAATACCCATCGAGGGGTCCAGAAATTTGATAGTTTATTTTATGTGGTAAAAGTGTCCCCGGATATTTTTCAACAATCCATGGATGTGAGGCTTGGACATTTGAATTTTGCTATCGCATATTTAGATGATATTCTAATAAAAAGCGAAAAATACAAACTCAACAACATATTGAATTGAACATATTCAATGATTTTGGATTCAAATCATGTGAAGGAAAATGCGATCTGTTTATGAAAAAAATAAAATACTTAGGTCATATAATTAACGAAAATGGTAGAGTTCCAGACCCTGCTAGATTTTCAGAAATTAAGGATATACCGGCAGCGAAAAATATTAAAACATTACAAGCATTTTTAGAGCTTGCTAACTCTTACAAAGTATTTATACGAGCTCCACTAAACAACTTCTTAAAAAAAGACCTAAATGGTACTGGGCCAACGAGTGACGAAAATCCTTTGAAAAAATTAAAGAAATTTTGACATGCAATTTGATGCTAGTAAGGAGATAATTGTCGTTTGCGATGCCAGCAATTATGGTAATGGTGGCCGTAATGTTGTACAAATACGAAAGATGGAACAATGAAAGCAGGGGCTGATGCGTCTAGAACACTACTACCTACTGAAACAAAATATTCTCAATTCGAGAAGGAGAGTTTGGCAATAATTTATGCCGTAAAGAAATTCCATAAGTAGTATATATATATATATATATATATATATATATATATGAAGAAAAATTTGGAAAAAACAAACAAAAATCCTTAAATGCAATTATGTTGTTTAAAATGAATGAAATGTCGACGTCTGACGTTGTCGTCACATGGGAAAGCGTCGCCCATGTGACGCAACGTGACCATGTTAAACGGAAAGCTGATCATTTTAAAAATTTTCAGTTATCTGTTTTGGATAAGACTTGTTTTTTATGTCCATCGTCTTTGTCAAATTCAACTGAATTGTATTTTAATGAATATTGTCCGATCAGCTTTCCGTTTAACATGGTCACGTTGCGTCACATGGGCGACGCTTTCCCATGTGACGACAACGTCAGACGTCGACATTTCATTCATTTTAAACAACATAATTGCATTTAAGGATTTTTGTTTGTTTTTTCCAAATTTTTCTTCATTCTGTCGGATCTATATCCATTTACATTTGCTTACATATATATATATATATATGAAAGAAGTTTTTTTTTTATTATTACAGACAAATCACCGCCCATTAATAACAATTCTTGGATCAAAGAAATGTTTGCCAACCGACACTGCCAATCGACTGCAGAGATGGTGTACTATACTTTTGAATTATGATTTCAAATTGGAATTTTTACCATGTAATAAGCTTGGCCATGCTGACGGGTTATCACGCTTAATTCTTAGATTTTGCGAACCGTTACAAGATACGGTGATAATGGCATTAAAAGCCAAAAACGAAATAAAAAATGTGTTATATAATTCAGTGCAGGATTTACCAGTTACTTTGGCTGATATAAAAATAAGAACAGAAAAGATTTTATTAATGAAAAGAAAAAATAACTGAGGTGGAAATTAAATGAACAAAATAAGAAAAGGAGCCTTAGTAGTAGGAAATTATTTTCCATATGTAATGGGGTACTGTTATATACAGAGCATATTGTTATGCCAGTTTCCTTGCAGAAACGAGAATTAAATGATTGCCATATGGGACACCCAGGAATTTCACGCATGAAATCTCTCATGCGTAGCTATATGTACTGGCCAAATATGGATAAGGACATAGAAAAATTGGTGAAATTGTGTAGAAAATATTCTCTGGCTGCTAAGGCAACTCCTAAAATTTTAATAACTGGCCTGCCACCGATAGACCGTGAGAAAGATTATATGTTGATTTTTGCAGGACCACTCAATAGATTTTTACTTCTTTGTCGTAGTTGACAGTTTTACAAAATGGCCAGAAGTGCTAAAGTTTAAGAGACCGACATCAAAAGTTATTATTAATTTTTTGCACGAACTTTTTTGCGAAGTTCCGTCACCCAGACTCCATTGTATCTGACAATGGTTCATGGCAAAAAATTTTAAAATGTTCTGTGAATCTTTTGCAATTAACCATATCACAACGCCGCCTTTTCACCCAAGATCAAATGGATTCGCAGAGAGATTTATTGATACGCTGATGAGAGCTCTTAAGAAATTTGACGATAGAGACTCTGAGGAAATAGGAATTTAACAATTCCTACAAGTATCACACCTAATCCTAACACAATGTCAGTTATGTCTCCAGCAGATTTGATGTTTTTGCTAGAAAAGTAAAATCTCTATTTGATAGATTTTGTTGCCCGAGAAAAGAAAAATGGACACATAAAAGAAGACCTATACGATTAAAATATTTTAACCGAGGCGAAAAAATATTCTCTAAAATTTATAAAAAGAATAAGGAACCCTGGGATGAAGGTGTAATTGAAAAACGTGCCGGCAGATTATTCAATACTAAAGGTCCGAGATGGGTACATAATTAACGCCACCTAAACCAGTATCTGTCTATATTTCTGAGATGAGGTATTATTTACATTATTTACATTATTCGGACTATTGTTCTCATCTTTGTCGCCATATTTATTACAACGTTTCGGTCAGTTATCAGTTATCTCCTGTTAACAGGAGGTAACTGATAACTGACATCCATTAAACATGGCACGTGGAACTAGAACAGTTTACCCCTGTGAGCGAAATAAAGGGTTCAGTTCGACATTCCAACCACCTGAAGAAGGCCGGAGCGTACGTTGTAATAAATATGGCGACAAAGATGAAGACAATAGTACGAATAGTGTAAATAATCCACCTAAACCAATTGGAGAAAAAGTACTCTGACAGTGAAAATACTAGATTGGAAGAACCAATGCAGGTAATATACGATGTATTTGACATACCAGAAACAATTTTTACTAAAAGGACGAGTAAAAGAAAAAGAATTTCAACATAAATCCTGGGCATTGATCCCATATTTTACAAAGATAAAGCCCTTCGTATGGTGTAAGTTGTACTTGTGTACAATTTTTTGTATTTCTTTAAGACTTGACCTACTAGTGACCCATTCAATGAATGTACTTTTCCAATCAACCGAGAACTCCAACTAAAACTTGAATTTTTGATGTCCTCATTTTCTTTCGATTTATGTTGTAAATACATTTCTTTCCGGGTCCCAACCAGAGACTTAAGTTTAGAAATGGATTTATGACATTGTCTACTGATCATTTTTTTTTTTAAAAAAAAAAACAAAGCATTTCACATTTCAAAAACACATTTTCACATAGATAAAGCTCTTCGTAATGTGCAAGCCTTATTTATGAGTACATTTTTTTTTGTATTTCTTTAAGGCATGAGCTACCAGGACTCTATCTGTCGGAACCTTTTCCAATCAATTCGAGTGCTCCAACTAGAACTGGAATTACTGACGTCCTCATACGCCGCATTTTTTTAGATTTTCACTTCAAGATGGTTGTATTTTGAGTGTTGTTTTGATGATCTTCAAAGATACATTGCTCTCTGCAAGAATTGCTATATCAATAAGAAAACCCATTTTGTTTTTGTAGTCTTTGATCACGATATCTGAGCGATTAGATTTAATTGTTCTGTCTTTGTGTATTGTGAAGTCCTATAAAATTGTTACAGATCTTATCTCTGTAACCAGACCTGCGTGATGTCCATACGAGTTTCTTGCAGATTCCTTCCCGTAATAGTTGCATATTTTCCAGTGCTCTATTGGCCAACTTGCATGCCGAGTTTTATATTTAGTGGGTCCTAACACTGTACAACCTGATGCAAGATGGTCAATCGTTACTGGATATTTTTTCACAAAATCTGCATTTCAGTTAAAAACAATTTTTCAGTATGTGTGCTTAGTAATTTCTAGTTAGCAAGCATTTGTTCTGTGCGACAAGAATAAAGCCTTCAATTCCAGCTTTTAACCTAGCACCACGTAACCATTGATGAGTACGGTGTTTTTCTACATCAGCTTGTTTGGTACGGGCAGAGTATTGACCATGAACAGTCTTATCTTGCCATTGTTTCTGCATTTGGTACATTGCATTTGTTTTTGATTTTTTTTTTTTTTCCCGCTGCGGTAGATATATTATGATTTACTTGCATTTCTTCCTCCACATGAAATTCCCTTTTTTATATTTGTTGGCTTCATTTATTACTCAGTAAAGTTTCTTTTATCTTTTATATTCTCTTTTAAGTTCATAATCCAGTCTTCTGTAGTTTCCAGGTATCTTTGAAGATTGTTTTTGTTATAGAGTAGTTTCACAGTGGAGGCTTGTATTTCACTAAGTCGGTCCTAAAGTAGGTTCGACGTACAAAACGTTAGGAACTTGATATAATAGTTAATGACGCGGCAATCTAGTTGTGGTGGTTGATACTTTAATGTCCGACATCGACTGACTCACTCAACTCCCTGAGTCACCTGGCGACTGCTACTACTACTACTTATTATAGGTGGGAGAGTCTATTAACAATAGAAGAGGTGTGTTCCAGTATAACAGTTTTTTTTGTAAGACAGTTCTAGGTGAACTAATCCTCTGCCTCCTTCGGATCTGGACATATGCAGAAGGTTAATATCAGCCTTAGAATGATGCATGCTGTGGCAATTACGAAGTTTTCTTATTTTAACATCCATTCGCTTAATGTTTGCTATGGTCCAGTTAAGGGTGATGAAACTATATTGCACCACAGAAACAGTGTTTATATCTGATATTCTGTTTTGTGGATTCAAATCGGTATTTAACACCAAACACACACGCCTGTAGTATTCTTTTCTTACTTTCCCCTTTATTTGTGTATGCTGTATTCCATCTCCTTCGTTGACTCCTAGTTATTTATAGGCTTCTTCTTGTTCCAGTTCCCTAATCTTTGTGATAAATTTTAGATCTATTGAGTGTGTTTCTGTAATTATCATCCCTTTCTTGAATGTTACTTTCGCCCAGTTATCTAATCCGAAATCCATACCGATGTCTTCACTGAAACAATTTAGAGTATCGAGAATATTCTTTAACTCATTGTCAAAGAGTTTGATATCATCCATATAGAATAGCTGATTAAACACTTTCTTCTTTACTTTGTATCAATAATTATTACTGATTAGTTCATGCGAAAGGCGTTAGGGACAGACAAAACTAAAGGCGCGACAAAGAGTCTCCTTGAAAGATTCCTTGTTGGATATCCAGGCGGTTGGAAGTGGTAGTACCTGTGGTGTGAATTAGATATAATGTGGTTTTTAGATATTATTTAAGGAAATTTACTATAACCGAGAGGACTTTGTACATTTCTAAATCCATAAGGACCCAAGTGTGTGGCATTATTAGTAGTTGATCTTTGCAAACATATGAATCACTTCGATATTCCTTCTGTTCCAGGGGAAGAATGTTCTTTTCATCGAGAAAAGTGTAAGTACAGTTCGTCAGGACAGACGCGATCATTTTATACGTGGTGGACAGTCATGTTATTGGCCTATAATTGTTTTGACTATCTGTTTCATCCGTTTTTGGTAGGATATATATATAAAACATCAACATGGGCACGCCTATACACGTGTCTACTTCTTTCGCTGGTCAGGCGCAAATTCTAAACGTACAAAAATCCTCACCCGCCACACGTGTACAAAGACACACACAAAATTCATACATAAATACAGCACCCCTTCGGAAAACAAACGAAGAAGAGCGGCTTCGACTTCAGGTTTGCATCTTGTGAGAGAGAGAGAGAAAAATAAAAAGGTAATCAGCCGTAACCTTAAGGGATCCATTTTGGAATTTCATTAGGTTATGAAGTAACATTGATAAAGATTGCGCAAGAATTTACGGTTTTATGATAGATGAAAAAGCCAAAAGTTGGATATCTAGTCATTTTTGGGGGGATTTCTATATGGGGATTTTGTTAGTGCTTACCTAACATTAATTTTGGTTATATATATTTTTTTCCATTATTGCGCAGGTTTAGCCTTCATTTTTTCTTGTTTTCGCTGGATCCACTCCAAATCTTCTTCCAAATTTTTTGCACTTCATCAATAGACTTTGGCTTTTTGACTTCTATAACTTACTTTTCCAATTTTCCTGAAATGAGGTCCTTTTGGTATATCTTATATTTTTCGATAGAATCTATAACACCTTGTCGTCTTGTTCTGTGCGCCCTTAATTGCAGTTTCTCTTTAAGTAATTCCTTGATTGATGGAATTTCATTTACTGCTTGAATTTTATATTTCCGCTTGATTTTTCTTGCTTTTCCGTTTCGAAACATTTCATCTTCTTGAAATCTCCTCAAGTATCGATAACTCACATCCGGTTTACTCAATGTCCCGCTTTAATTTTGTCTTCCAATTGAATTCTTTTTGTTTGTTTAATCTTTTATTTGTCTTGACATTAAGTTTTTCAATAGCTGCTAAAGCTATTGCATATATGACATTATTTACTTCTGCAATATTTACTTGTGGTCTGTCCGTTAACAATGTTTGCAATGAAGCGTTATATATTTGCAAAATATATTTATTGGGCTTTTTTATATGAATTTTTGGAAGCCTGTCTCTTTCTGATATTTGCGTGCGGGTTACTTTGTTGATTATTTGAATGTTCTGGGTTTTCGCTTCAGTGATTTCAACTCGATTTTCAAGCAAGTCTGCTCTAATGTTGTTTGATTAATCTTTATCAGTGGCAGAATCTGAATCAATGCAAGTGTTTATGTCTCAGTTAGTCTTAGGGTTTATTTTTATGAGAAATCATTATTTTGTATCTCATTTATTTTAGTTTACATCTCACCCTCTGGGTTATGCGTGATTGTACTTTATCTTATATTTATTTTTATCTTTTCTATTTCTGTATTTGAGAGTTTTTATTTTATTTCGAATGATGTCCTTGCTGACATTGGCAAACATATTAACATCGAGATAGGGTCTTATTTTAGTTTCTACCATATATCTCCATATTTGGTATATGTCTGATCCATGATATTGTTTTGTGGATTTTCAAGTGCAGTAAAAAAAAAAAAAAGAAAAGAAAAGAAAAGATGTCATGAATTTGATTATATCCTTCACGATTCCATTTGGTTCGCTTTGTTTTCTTTAATTTATTTGGCATTGTCACCAGGTTCAATGTTGGAGTTAATCCGGTTTGGTCGACTAGGTGTTTCATTGTTGGTGGAAACGCGTGTTCCGGTGACAGATTTTGAGGGACGCGGCCATTGTTTACCCGGGTGACGATCGATCCGATGCGAGTTTTTAATTGCAAACATTGAGATTTTTGCGTTTTACCCTTAACCGCTAAGTGATTTTTTTTTCAAGGTACCACCTGTAGGACGACTATCGACCAAAAATAAAGAGCTCATCCTGCCCATGGGATACGGCTATTCTTCGTCAGATATCACCCCGATATTTCTAGGTCACGGGGAGTTATTATTATTATTATTATTATTATTATTGTTGTTGTTTTTTTTTTTTTGGTTGTTTAAATAAATTTGATTATGTCGCTTCCCCCACTATTCTTGCACATTATATCAGGGAACATGCTGAACTGTTTAAAGTCAGGCAACTGACAAGAATATGTGTAGTATATTTATTGTAGCCATCTTAATTCCCCGGGATACAAGATGCACATGTTAACACCTTCAATAAATCAAGATCAGAAACCATAAAAGCGAAGGGCATTATTATTATTATTATTATTATTAGTAGTAGTAGTAGTAGTAGTAGTAGAGTAGGCTCTGTTGTCTTTGGTGGCAAAAAACCAAAGAGAATTATTCTGAATTCAAAACCTTGATGAAGGCAAAGAGAATGCACTCCGCTATAATTCGAAAGGAGTCATGCCAATTCACAGATGATGAATAAAAAGAATCTGTGGAGAGCCATGATCGCATACGTCCTGTCGTGACATAGCATACGATAATGCGTGTTCTGATTCTTGATCAAAACTCTAGATGACCAGAGGCTGGCAACTGATCTCTCCTCTGACCGAGCTCTAACAGGTCAGTGGAGAAAAAACTGGCCGATCACCCTCTGCGCCTCGAACACCTAACTAGTGACGTTCCACCATTGCCATTTTTTAATATTTTATTTTATTTTCCCTTTTGTTTTTGTAAATGCCATGAACGTTCGGAATTATAGCCGTTCATGGCGCCCAACGGTTTTCTTATACTTTATTATCTGTTAATTGTTATTTCTTCTTGGAAAAGACAGAATAATTATTTCCCCACTGTCTTCTACTATGGTGTGAATACAGTTTTCTTTCTCTTAGGATGGTTGCCACTCAACCTGAACTGCTATTAAACCCATATAGGGAGATAGATTCATGACTTTCTCAGGATCGTAAATGCGAAAGTGAAGGCAATAGACCCGACCGGAATTCGAGCCCGATTCGCCGATTTCACTTCCCGCACTGATAACCGTGACGTCACCCGCACATCCCGACGACAATTCGCCCATAAATAGAAAGCGGTCAGTCAGCCTTGTGGCGACTGCAGTTAATTTCCACAAAAAAAAAAAAATTCCATGTGTTTTGCTTCTTCAAATTTTGCACGAACAACTTAATTAGTAATTGACCCATTCTCGAAGGACACACGTTGTAGATGGATCCAGAAAATGCCGAAGAGGTGAGCCTGAACAACGAGTTCGATCCTTGGTCGATAATTCTATTAGCCCGTAATTTTTATCGAGTATTTTTAACATGGAGTATAAGACTGCGACTGGGCAAAATGGCGACAGTGAATTGAAGAGAAGTGTTTGGTGTCATGGCGCCGGGTCATACGTGAGGCTCCAGTCGGCTGAGACATTCTAACCTCAGTTCCCCACCCCCACTACTCTACCAAGATATAATTAGATAAAGATTAATTCAGAGATATAACATTGCTTCTTCCGAATAGTTTCCATTCAGCCGACCGAGCTATTTAATGATAAGAACTCCGTTCAGAACCACCTTTTTTTATAATTTTTTTTAATCACTTTCTTGTGCTCTTTAAAAGGATAGGGTCTCCTCCAACTCGCTCCTACATTATTTGTGTGTTTCTTTATTTACCAATATTTTGTATAGGGTTTAGTGAATCTAAGATATTAATAGTTTACTTTTTATAATATTGTTTATTGGTAAACTTAGTAGCTATTTATAAAACTCATAGGGAATAGGGAGTCAGATTAGGGGCGGAATTATCTGCTAGGTCTGGAGTTGGCAGTGCATTTATTTCACGTTATCAAATTACATTATTACATTACACATAGATACACAGATATATACACACTCACCTCCATATATATATATATATATATATATATATATATATATATATATATATATATATATATATATATATATATATATATAAATAATTTTGTATTTCACTAATTCGCAAACATTTCGTTAGAAAGAATTTCAACCCGTGGCATGATTATCTGAATTTAAGAGAAGTCTTCTGTAAAAAATGGAATAAGATCGCATATGGCTTGACGATTGCGGTTAAGCGTGAAACAGACTGTCGGCCGCTCGGTATTGACCGCAGTGTCTACTTTTATGTTTACCTACACTCTATCCCTGGAATCAAGCATAAATATACTATAACGTAAAACTATATCTTTATCATATATATATATATATATATATATATATATATATATATATATATATATAAATAAAAAAAATGAAATGGACAAAGTCCGACAATTATTTTAAGACATTTTTATGTTTATACATTATTATAAATACAAATATTTAAGTAAATGCTCTGTTTATAATAAACAGTATTAATAACATTTACCGGCTTGAATGTCCGAGAAATTTTCATAGAAAATATTCGTTCTCCGACAGGAATCGAACCTGTATCCTGTACGGAACCACCATATAACCTGACGTGCCTTAACCGATTGAGCCACCGAAGATCGTTCGGTTAGCAAGTTCGCTTTTACTGCTTTTAAATTACAATGTTTCATGAATCTCTCGCATACATTCATATCTGCCCAAATGTAAACAAATGACGTCACATATTATGAAATGGACAAAGTCCGACAATTATTTTATTTGTCGGAGAACGAATATTTTCTATGAACTCTACCAGGAGTTTTGAACCCAATGGGAAGAAAGACTTAAAATTCTGGGAGCCCTTGTAATACAATGGGAGAAACCAACATTAGGCTATTAAAACCCTACAATGCCAAGGACATTATTTTGTTATTTGTTTATTTTGATCAAATTCACCCCAAGCAAGTGAGTAAAACCATTAAGACAAGAATAAACAGACATATTATGCTTAAATTATTCAACCAAACCTATTTGAATATATATATATATATATATATATATATATATATATATATATATATATATATATATATATCGAGATATATATATATATACATAATTATTCACACAAAACTAATGCAAGGTTAATGATTTAAATGGTGAGACATCCATCAAAACAATTTCAAATAGTATACAAAACCTCCAGATCCGTTATGAATAATTGATCCTTGTTTATATAAATTTATATAAACAAGGATCAATTCATTCATGTTTATATAAATTTATATAAACAAGGATCAATTCATTCATAACGGATCTGGAGGTTTTGTATACTATTTGAATTTTTTTATGATGATGGATGTTCCTGCCATTTAAATCATTAACCTTGCATTAGTTTTGTGTGAATAATTCATGTATTTGTAAATTGATTGCACGTTTATTGTAATTTAAATAACTGATCCAAGTGCGACTTTTAGATAATAAGTGCGACATTACTGTAATTATTGAACAATATAGTTCATGCCACTTTGACAGAAAAAATTTACCAGTAAAAAATTTGTTCATCACCATATTTGGTATAAACGCAAACACTTTAAAAATTTAAAATCAAACTCAGCGTTGCTTTGGCGCGTTCCAAAACCAATAACTCTTTTTTCAATAGCATTTTCGGATACAACAACACATATATTTTCGTTGTACTCTTATTACTAAGAGAAAAAACAAAAAACAACATCTATTCTATACCTGAAGATGTCTGTAGGAACAGACGAAAGCTTGTAGTAAAAAAATAACAACTAATACGGCAGAAATTTATATAAACAAGGATCAATTCATTCATAACGGATCTGGAGGTTTTGTATACTATTTGAATTGTTTGCGATGATGGATGTCTCGCCATTTAAATCATTAACCTTTGCATTAGTTTTGTGTGAATAATTCATGTATTTGTAAATTGATTGCACGATTATTGTAATATATATATATATATATATATATATATATATATATATATATTACTACAAACGTTATATCTGGTAGATACACGTATTTGACTAATTTGCGTTTCTCGGTCTGGAATTTCGGACGTCTTTAAGAAAGTAAATGTATCCCTCGGTAGGATCCAAACCAGTGACCCCCTTGTATTCAAGCAAGTGACGATTAGTTCAGCTTGCTTTCAAACCACTCAAACACGAATGATTTTCACGGTAAACAAGTTCATCTTATACAGGTTTCTTCTATATAAATGGGACACAGATTCGAACCCTGTCCATTGGCACCTTTTTCTGTATTAAAGACTCTCCTAATCCCAGGCCAATTGGGGACAATTACTCTGTTAAACAAAAGTAAACAAAAATAGGGATATCTCTTCAAATACATGTGTCCACCAATAACAACGTTTGATTTATATATGGTGGGTTTGGGGGTGATGAAATATCGCTCACAATTTGATTAAATACTTTTAATTTTTTTGATAAATGATGAATCTAAGGTAATTGTTTAGGATGAATAACTGTTATATACCAGCGAATTATATTCTTAATATGTTAATGTTGGCCCCATTTCTTTGTATTACAACGAGTTCCAGAATTTTAATTCTTTCTTTGCATTGAGTAAAAATTTAGTGCAATTCGCGTTAATTATAAGATATTATATTAGAGCTCAGTACAAAGAAATATTTCTGGTATTTGACATTTGTTAACCTATAAACTTTAATCTACGCACATAGAGATCAACATATCACAAATAAACCAAAATACAAAAGACAAATTCTAATAGATCCTCATCGTCGGCTTTATCTCGTATCCAAGAATTTAATTTCTTCTTTGCTGATCGCTTCCTTTATGATGATGGCTTTCATGACTAAAATTCGCCGCAAACGCACATATATATATATATATATATATATATATATATATATATATAGAGAGAGAGAGAGAGAGAGAGAGAGAGAGAGAGAGAGAGAGTGAGAGAGAGTTTGTCTGACGATCGCTAAAGCGTGAAACCCAGGGTCACAAACTCACATCTATCCAACCAAATATGTTAGCTATATCTCTGATATTGAGCGCTTTCTAATAAGTACCGCGCATATAATATATAAATAATTATACATACATATATTTATTTATATTTATATACACTTTTCACACACACATATATATATACTAGCAGTAGAGCCCAGCGTTGCCCGGGGATATAACAGTAAGAGATAGATCAAGTATCGACCATCATAAAGACTGAAAAATAAAATTGACAAAGATTATTGTTTAAGGTTGACGGACACGCATGTCTTAATTAGTTGTTTTTTTGTTTTTTTTTTACGAATTGGTCAAACTCAAACTCAAACAAAAACATTGTTTTCAATCGTTATGAGTCTACCGATTGAATAGAATTTTATTATAAACAATTGTCTTGTAAATGGAATTTTTAAAGCATTCTGAATGTAAAAATAAAGAAAAAAGTGTGCAAGAGAATAAGAAACACTACCTGCCAAAAAAAGTGAAGTTTTGTTGAAATCGGTTGAAAAATGTAGGAAATCCGATCCCATATATAAACGAACGCTCACACACACAAACAACCTGGGTTTTATAATAAGTATAACTCGATATGAGTTGTTCCCTTTTCATTCGTGTTTTCAAATTGATTTCGTGCAAAAACAATTGTGTTTTTCCAATTTTTGGCGCTGTTAGAACCACCGCAAGGTAATTTTACATAGTCCTGTGAAGTTTTGTTGAAATCGGTTGAAAAATGTAGGAAATCCGATCCAATATATAAACACACACACACACACACACACACACACACACACACACACACAATCTGCGTTTTATAATAAGTAAGATATATATATATATATATATATATATATATATATATATAATTTTTTCGTGTGCTACGTTTTGTCCTTTCAGACTTGATCATCCTAAACTGATGTTTTTAAATTCAAATTGTTTTCTTTATATATGTGTTTTGGGTATATTATTTAGCCATTTTCATTTAGTTTAATTTTTTTTTTTGTTCATGTTTTTATCACAATATGGGATATTTAATAACAAAAGTAATGAAAACAAACAATATAACAATGTCCATGTCTAGTGATGTCTCGTTTAAGAAAAGGTCCAACTGTATTAAAGTGTCGGTTCGTGAATTTGGTGGATAGCGACTCGGATTGAGGAACTGGAGATTCAAGTTCGAATTTCATTACATTCACTAATTTGCAAATACCCTTGGAAAAGGTATGAATCCTCTTTTTCTCCCCCAGCTATGGGTAAGTAGCAGGACAGACTGGGTTCTATAAACTTGAATGGAAACTGGTCTACCGCAGAAAAAAATGGCAACCTACTGCAGAAAAAAAAACATCTGCCTCGTCAGTCATGTATCCCCCAGCTATGGGTAAGTAGCAGGACAGACTGGGTTCGATAAACTTGGATGGAAACTGGTCTACCACAGAAAAAAATGGCAACCTACTGCAGAAAAAAAAACATCTGCCTCGTCAGTCATTTATCGAAAAGTACATGATTGCCTAACTGTGTAGCACATAACTGACTGACTGAACTTGTAGATATCGGGTCGAATTGAGAAATTGGAAAGCCGAGTTCGAATTCCAGTCGAATCCATTACATTCACTTACATGCTAATACTCTTAGGAAAGGTACGAATCCTCTTCTTCTCCCCCCTAGCTATGGGTAAATAGCAGGACAGACTGGGTTCTGTAGCTTTGGATGGCAACTGGTCTACCGCAGAAAGAAATGGCAACCTACTGGGAAAAATAAAATCTGCCTCGTCAGATAGATGATTGTGTAAGCGTGTATCATGCATGGCACATAACTGAGGGGTTGGGAGTTCAATCCCTGGGTCCGGCTGTGTAATTGGACTCACTGGAGTCGGGGCGAACAATAACGATGCAGTATTAATATAAGAACAAGATGAGTCATCCCTAGACATAGGCAGTGAAACGAGAACAATCTACTCCCGTAGATTAAATAAGGGTTTTGTCCGAAATTCCCTTACCGGTTACCCTGACTGATGAAGGCCGAGGATGCAACAACCGAAAAGTGACAACAACAACAAAGATGAGAACATTAGTATAGTTAGAGTCTGTCTATATTTCTGAGATGAGGTATTATGTACATTATTTGGACTATTCTCCTCATCTTTGTCGTCATATTTATCACAACGTTTCGGCCGTTGTACGCTCCGACCGTCTTCAGGTGGTTGGAATGTCGAACTGAACCCTTTATTTCGCTCACTGGGGTAGACTGTTCTAGTTCCACGTGCAATGTTTCATAGATGCCAGTTATCAGTTATCTCCTGTCAATTTCCCTCTGAAAGTTCTCCACTGCCTTAACCGGGTATTGAACTCACACTCTTTGGAGTCTGTCACTGGATCTAACCAACGCCTTTATCCACTGTGCCATGTGTATAGTTAGCAGCATAATTACTAGGTTCTGACTATGTCCATTTATCCTGATTTGCTAACTATTTTTATGTTATTCAGTATCTACGGTCAACTCTCGGGATTTCTCCTGTATCGTAAAAGGGAATTTATAAATCAGGTGTCTTTATTACGTGAGCCAAAACGTTACCCCACGCTTCATTCCAAGCGTGCATAAGTTCAAGACTTGGTAGCTGATGTTTTTGTTTAACTTATGTATTTTCTATATTTTTATGCATTTACCGCACAAATCAAATACCTTCTTCTCAAAGTAACAAATAAATAATTTAATTAAAGGAAAAATAAGAAAGGAATATACATTTGTTCTTTTAACGGTCATAGCGCGTCCACTTTACCCAGGCAAGCGAGTAACAGCCTTTCTTTCACCTTTCCCTATTTTCATAAGTACTAAACCCCATCCTCTCGATTGAACTAAAAAAAAAAAAAAAAAAAAAACAATATAAATCCCAGGAAAACTTCTGTCTGGCTTCTGTTCATCTGCTATAAAACCTCACAAGGTAAAGCGTTTAGCGGAATGTTCAGTTTAAAAAAAAAATACAAGAGAGACCGCTCATTTTGATTTAGTCCTCTCTAACTTCGACGTTATTTTGCCGGGCAGTTTCTTCACCGGCACCAGCGCCCTCTCCTACGGTTGTCTCCCCTTTTCTTCAATTGATGTGTCTTGAACTTGATTCAATTGACAGCCACTTGCCGTACGGTGTCTTTGACACCGCTGCGGCTTCAGTAGGTTCGGCACATTAGCAAAGCGGATACAACAGCAATGGTCAACCAATGGAGGATTTAGCACCAACAAGTCGATAGATGCCACATTGGCAGAGCAAATCCAATTGGCCGACTGTGGAAAGCAGAAAACATAGAAATGTGCAGAAATGTTTTGTCCGCCGGCCTTCAGCAGTTTTGACGATCGGACCCGTAACGTCAGAATGGCGATAAGCAAAAACCACTTTTTAGTTCTCTTGTTTCTCTTTCTTTCTATTTCGCTTTTCTTTCTTTTTTTCCCCCTCTTTACCGACCTTTCGGACTTTTAACTTCTTTTTTATTACTCTTTTTATCGTTTGTTTTATTTCTTTTATTCCTGCATTCAATTCTTTTTGTTTTGTTTTTTTATTTATTTATTTTTATCTCTCTAATCTTCCGAGATTTTGGTCCTTTTTTCCTTCCATAGTCATTCACTTTTGATTTTTCAGCTTTTTTCTTTGCTCTTTCTCTCCCCAATTTTTACTCCACCATTTACTTTGTACTTTTCTTGTACTTATGTCTTTTGCTTGTTTCCACAATATTATATATTTTTTTTCTTTTTAATTTCCTTTCCTTTTATGTCGTTTGTTGTTTGTTTTTCTTTTTCTATTTTCTCTCTGTCTCCCCCTAATTTGAACGTTATTCTTTTTTCTTTTCTTCTCTTTTCGTCTTTCTTTTTACGCCTTCCACACTATCATACATCTTCATTTACTTGTGTTTTACTTTCAGCTCATTTGTTCTTTTTATTTTTCGTTTTTCTCTTTTTAATCTCTCCCAGTCTCTCTACAGTATTTATTCTTCATTCTTCTTCTTTTCCTCTCTGTACCACCCGCCTATTTTATATGTGTTTTATTTTTTGGTTTGTTTTTTTCCTTCATTACACTCGTTCATTCTTTAGGTCTTTCTCTTTCCACTCGATCTAATTTTAGTTCTTCGTTCTTTGTTCTTTTCTTCTTCCTTATCTCTTTTCTCTTATTTTTTTCTTTCTACAATAACACGTTATCTTTATCTCTTTTTCTTTCATTCCATCCGTCATTTCTTTTCGCTTCCCTCTTTCTAGTCTCTCTCTCTCTCTCCCCCCAATTTTTAATTCCTTCCTTTCTTTCTTTCTTTCTTTCGTTCGTTCGTTCACCCTGTTAATATTTTCCTTTCACTCTTTCTCTCTTTTCCTTTCTTTCCTTTTGGTATTCTATTATAATCTTTCTTTCTTTCTTTCTTTTTTTCTTTCTTTCTTTTAGATTCCTTTTCATTTTATTTCCATTCTTGCCCTACATCATTTCTCTGTCATTCTTTTTACCTCTT
The DNA here is from genome assembly GCA_903632075.3 of Acanthosepion pharaonis. Taxonomy (NCBI): domain Eukaryota; kingdom Metazoa; phylum Mollusca; class Cephalopoda; order Sepiida; family Sepiidae; genus Acanthosepion; species Acanthosepion pharaonis. Next base: position 3,058,280 of record CAHIKZ030000224.1, read on the forward strand.
AAAGGCAGCTTTTCCTTCTGAATCGCATTATCCTTAGTGCCTCCCCCTTACTGTTTAACTCTTTCTCTTTCCTCCTCTCTCTTGTTCCTTCCCTCTCTCTCTCTCTCTTTCCCTCTCTCTCTCTCACTCTCTGTTTTCTGTTCTGCCATTGATTCAATGTCCACAGCCAGTGTTCAACTTCAGCTTCTGCCGGGTTTCGAATTTTGCAGCCACTTATTTTGTGACATTATAATCAAAGCGTATGTCAAGACACAAAACAAATCAGTTATTTCTTCATATTTACAACTCAGTGAAAGTCTAGACGAAGCAAAAAAAGAAAACTACGATAGACATTTTGAATGAGATTATTCGATTTATATAAAAACACACATACATACATACATAAGAATTTTTTGAAATCATTTCACCCCAAGCAAGGCGATAATGCCACTAGGTCGTAAGGGTTACGAAGACTGAAGGAGAAGAATTTAGTGAAAAGAAGTTAATAAAGAAACCGGGCTCACGAAAGACAGAAGATGGCGATTGACTTTGCATTTAAATTTTTGAAGATCGTGGGTAGCAGGGAAGCTAGAAACTGACAGGTAGCTTCACAGGAGGGAAAAGAAACTATTAGTATAGTACTGGCTGTTGTGTCTAACTAGTTCGACAGTAAAACAGTGAGACCTAACTGCAAATCTAGTAGAACGCTTAAATGCATGAAGTCGAGTCTAAGGAAGAAAGTTCATCAGAACAGTTACCAGGAGGGAACCACATCATGTCGGTGACAAAGTGGCTGAAGTCGAGATGTCAGATCAGTATCAGTTATATTACAGACTCTTTTTTGAATTTTGTCAAGAATCCTAAAATATACAGCAGGAACACAAGACCAGATATGGCAACAGTGTTCAATGCATGGACCAATGGTAGATTTGTTAATGTGCAAGATTATGACAAGAAAAGTTTTCTGGAACGACACAGTGACCCAACTTTCCTTGCAGTAGATGCAGCCATTGATTCGATGCAATCGTTCCACTTCAATTCAGTGGGAAACATAAGGCCAAGAAGGCAATGTGGGTTGCTCTCCTGAAGTCTGGCGTCAGCCATGCTGATCGAAGAGAGAAAAGGATCTATAATGGTTAAATGAAAACAGTTTTGTTTTGAAAGCGTAAAATAAAATAAAATAAAAATAAAATTTACAAGTCATTTCTTGCCCCAGTTAACCTTTGATTTTCAAGAGCAGCTATCAGGTTTACTTTGTCAAATTTGAATCGTTTCAACCTAAGCAAGGCGATAATTCCGCTAAGACGCGGGTGATAACATGAAGTAAAAGATAATGAGAAGAATTTAGTGGGGAAGATTGAGGAAAGGACAATAAAAGAACAGGGCTCAAGAAGACAAGAACATAGCGATTGGTGTTGCATTAAAATTTTTGAAGATTGTAGTTATCAGGGAAGCAAGAAATTGGAATGGAGTTCCACAGGTAAGAAGTACGAGAAAAGAAACTGTCTGAGTAGAAATAGCGACTGTATTTATTTAGTTCAACAGTAAAACGGTGATACCTTATCTGCCAATCTAGTAGCACGTTTAAATGCATGTAGTCGGGGAAGCAGGGGGAAAAGCTCACCAGAACGGTTGCCATGAAAATATTTGTAGAAAAGGCAGAGGAAAGCCATGTCACGTCGGTGAGAAAGTGAATGAAGTCGAAATGCCTGGTCAGGATCGATTACATTACAGATCTTTCGTTGAATTTTGTCAAGAATCCTGAAATGTACAGCAAGATTTTTAGACCAGATAATGCAACACTATTCAATGGATGGACGAATGGTAGATTTATAAACGTGCAAGATGGATTCTGATGAGAAAAAATTCCTAACACGACGCATTGAACTAACTTTCCTGGCAGTAGACGTTGCATTTGATTGGATATAGTCGCCCCACTTCCTGTCAGTGGAAAACGTGAGGCCAAGAAGGCGTAGCATCAGCCATTTTTTTTATAGATTAGTATTTTGTGCAAGATACAATCATGAAATACCAAAATCTATTAATGGATATCTAAAGAATAATGTTTGATATGCTGTTCCAGGCCGCCAAAAATCATCAGACAGGCCATAGATTGCCTGGATCTGCTACAGACATTTTATTCATGTAAGGAATGGTGAGTAGAGTTTCTCACATTTTATAAATTATATATTATTCTTATTTATTTATGTCACTATCGTTCGCAGAGGGTATTTCTACAAGCATAAAGTGGGACAAATTAAACAATTAGAATATAACATACGGTTATATCTTGCTAGTTTGACAATAAAACGGTGAGACCTAGTTGCCAATCTAGTAGAAAGCCTAAATTCATGAATTTGGGGCACCAGTGAAATAAGCTTACCAGAGCAGATGTCATGAAAATATTTGTAGACAAGACAAAAGGAAAACACGTCACATCGGTGTGTGTGTGTCTGAAGCCGGGTTGTCTGGTCAAGAGCGATTTCATTACAGATCCTTCTTTTTTTGTGAAGAATCTTGAGATGTACAGCAGGAGTGCCATACCAAATTTAGCAGCAGTATCCAATGCACGGAGCAATGGTACATTTATAAATGCGCAAGATGGATTCTGATAAGAAAAAAATTATGGCACGGCACAGTGAACCAACTTTACTAGCAGTCGACCTAGCAATTGATTAAATATAATCACTCCACTTCGTGTCCGTGGAAAACGTGAGTCCAAGAAAACGAAAAGTGTTGCTTTCCTGGAGTTACGCATTAGCCATGCTGAAGGCAGGCAAAAGAGGTTATCTGCGATGATTATAGGAAATCACTTTTGTTTTGGAGACGTTAAATATACAGGGTGCGATGGATCGGCTGCGTAAAAAAAAAATTAATTTTTAATTTAAATTACGTAAAAATGAAAATAACACGGGCATCTTATTTTAACAGGTATATTTACCAATATTACATAAAAAATATCTTGAAATACTAAAGAGTAAGGTTGATTAAATAAAATCACCATTGGCTTCAATCATGGCGTCTATAATCTCCTACTAATCTTCTGGACGGTCTCTTTGTTTAAGTAGGTGAATGTCGCCATAATCTTTGCCTTTAGTTTATCTTTGGTGTTACAAAGAGTTTTGTTGGTCTCTCACTCAACTGCGCCCCCTTCCCAAATACTAACCAAGGGGGTTGCAGTCTGAGGACTTATGTGGCCAGATATAAGGTATGATGTGGTTATAGAAATTGTCTGGCATCCGTGACTGGTTTCTCCTGCCTGTGTGGCATGGTGCAGAGTCGTGTTGCTAGATATAGGATCTTCCAGCAACCACCCTCTTGACCCAGAGCAACACTAAGTCTTCAAGGCACTTGATGTTGACCACCATATTGAGTCTGAGACCCTGTGGGAATGGAGACATAACATCGCCATGACTAGTGATCACTACAAACACGTTTGTAATCACCACTGGATTCATCCAACGTTTTCTGTATCTACTGCAATGTCCGCAGATTAACACCCAAGGAATCTGAAACGTTCGAATTGGAGCTTCGAGCGCAAAAGACTAGCAGCACAGCATGCTGTTTCCAAATTGCACCATGATGCTCTTTTTCTCACAGACGGTGCCCATCTGAGCCTACTATACTGTGCTGTCAACAAAATCAAAAACAAAGAACTCGGATGCGCAAAATTAATAAATACAAAGTAGCAACAAATGACCTATCGCGCCCTTTATAGTAGCACTTGACTCATTCAAATTGTTTAAATATCGCAAGTGAAAATTAACCGTAATTTGTTATATATATATATATATATATATATATATATATATATATATATATATATATGTATATATATATATATATATGTGTGTGTGTGTGTGTGTATCTATGTGTGTGCGTAAATGATACTAATTAATATATATATTTTATATAGTCAAACGTACTTGGTATCAAATGTCGTCGGTGTAAAAACAATGCTCAATATTATTCATTCATCTTGTTTTTTATGCAACTTTACTGATATATATATATATATATATATATATATATATATATATATATGTGTGTGTGTGTGTAAATGATACTAATGAATATATATATTTTATATAGTCAAACAAACTTGGTATCAAATGTCATCGGTGTAAAAACAATGCATAATACTTATTCATCTTGTTTTTTATGCAACTTTACTGATATATATATATATATATATATATAGTAGCGAGCATAAGATCAGAACGATGTTAAGAAAAAGTCTAAATGTGAAATGAAAATGTTTTTGATCATGTATTTCGAAATGTTTTTGATCATCTATTTTTTTCGAATGTTATATAATTATTCTTATAACTTTATCAAAATAAGTTTATTGATCTTTATATTTTGGAATTATATAATTTACCTTTCTATCCTTATTTTTCCTTGATAAAATGTTCTTTGAAGCTTTAAAATAAAAAGTTATTTCACATTTAGACTTTTTCTTAACATCATTCTGATCTTTATGCTCGCTACTATATATATATATATATATAATAGAATTTTGGGAATTTAGGTAAAACATTATAGTAATTCATCGAGTCTAGAAGAATCCTCAACGGAATGCTGAAAGCACTGGACGGCCGTTCCGTTCTATTTTGGGACTCATCTGCACCCACACACACACACACACACAAACAACATACAACACACGTATCCAACTATTCTGTGGAATTCCATGGTTATGATATAACTTCGCAAAGTATCAAAGGGACCAGAGGAGATGTTACTGCAAATATGTGAGGATTACTCAGCCAGAAGAAAGTTGCCATTAAATGAGCTTGTGTACTGTGTGATTGAACCAGTTGTTTTGTTACGTCTCTTCCAGATGATGTGCTAATAAATAAAATTGTTATTTTATATTTCTATTCATTTATTTTGTCATATGCCACTCCTTTGAGGCTTCTGGCTTTTTTTTTTCAAAGTTGTAATTACGGTTGAAACGCAGATTAAAAAAAAGTCAATTTAAATTTAGAAGAAATGTTGAAATAAGGGTGAGATCTTTCTAATAAGTTCATATGAAAGAAACAAAATTACCATTCCACTAAGTAGGCCTTAAAAAAGCCGCATACTTTTAATATATATAATATATATATATATATATATATAAGGGAGAGACGTATTTAATTAAAACGCCCTGTTTTTGAAACAGTGCTTATTTCAACTACCGGCCAGTACATTCGTGGAAACTAAATAAAGAAAACGTGTCCTTCACAGGATTCGAACCTGCGCCAACTTTCGTAGGCGGAACCACTGACTGATCCGGTGTGATCAACTTTATTCTGGCCGTGACCCCCTTCAATCCAGTATGAGTTCCTCATGAACCCCCATGCCAACTTGATTTCTTATACTCCCAACGCCCCGTCCCTAAACATAATACATCTAGGGAAGTAGGAATATTAAAGGTTGTAGTTTGGATAGTAGTATGGTATCAAAAAATTAACTCCAGTTGTAAATCAAAGAATATTATTTGAATAAATAGTACTATCAGCTCTATCTTGTATGATTTCAATGGCATCCCTGTGACTGGTTCAGGATTGCTAAATTGTCAATGTTTGGTTTGAAAGCCGTCAGAGAGAGAGAGAGACGTATTTGACAGCAGATGCATCATCCGACTGTAACCCGACTCAACCAAGTAAGATGTGGGAAAAGCGAGTGAGAACAACTTCACTTATTTCCAGAATAGTGGGTAATTCTTATGCATGTCTTCATTCATCTACAGCTTCTGGTATCTTCTACGCTTGAACCTCGCTTGAGCTGCTGTGTTATTTTGAATTTCAATGAAACTTTCTTGTAGGGTAATATCAACTTCAGATGCATCAGCATTAAAAGGATCTACGAACCAGTGCAGCACTCTCATTTGGAGTTTTTCAGCGAGTTTTCATATCATAATGCAACTGTCTCAAAAGATCAACATACACTGTTAGGTCATCATCAAGCAGCTTGGTGGATATATTTGCTCAGGAAGGACGATGCAAACTCTCGTCTCCCAAGGTTCACCCAGAAAAGCTTTAATTTCCCGTTAAATGCGTTAATTGCTTCCTTGCAGAAAAACAGGGTGGAGTCATTTCCTTGGAGTCAGGACATTTAGCTTTTCAAAATTAAAAGAAAAGGTGGTGAAAACATACCTTAATTTAAACTTTAAATTATGAGTTTTAAATTTTAAGAAATTGAAAATTAAAAACGGCCATTTTGCATAGATAAGATGAAAAAATTAGGATAAATAAATGTTTATGCTAACAAAATGGCTTAGATTAATTTGATATTTAACTTAATAATAAATTTAAAACTTTATTTTAAATAATAATTATTAATACTCCATATATATATTTTGTGGGTCCTACATTTTATGTGCCCCCTCATCCCCCCTTTTTCAAACTGTTGTGGAGTGGTTTCACAGTGGAGGATTGTATTTGCACTAAGTCGGTCCTAAAATAGGTTCGACGTACAAAACGTTAGGAATTTGATATAATAGGTAATGACACAGAGAAATCCAGTCGTGGTCGCTGATACTTTAGTATCCGACTAACGGTCGTCCGACATCGACTGACTCACCGACTGACGATATTCAGTCACCCCCCCCCACGAGGGCGTCATGTGGCACAAGGCCTTTTTAACGTGGGCTCTCCGAGCCTGTGAGCTCGGCCTAAAATATGCCCATTGAACCCGTATAAACGGGTTCAGGGTCGGTTTACCTCCCCGAAAGAGAATCCGCCCTTCGGCGTAGCCTCCTTCGGGTTCCTCCCCGCCCGAAAGCAGAGAGTTCAACCGATTAGCCGGTCGAGACTTGAACGACTGACGATATTCAGTTCCCTCCCCCTACGAGGGTGTCATGCGGCACAAGGCCTTTTTAACGTGGGATCTCCGAGCCCGTGGGCTCGGCCTAAAATATGCCCATTGAACCCGTATAAACGGGTTCAGGGGTCATTTACCTCCCGAAAGAGAATCCGCCTTTCGGCGTAGCCTCCTTCGGGTTCCTCCCGCCCGAAAGCAGAGAGTTCAACCAATCTATCGTTCAAGAGTTGAGCGACTGACCCCCCACGTTACTCTTACTACTCTTACTTATTATAGGTGGGAGAGTCTATTAACTATAGAATAGGTGTGTTCCACTATAACACAAACCTGGCCATGTAAATATATCATGCCCTCCAAGGGGCTAGATGGCCCACGTTGAGAAAATTGGCTCTAGACGACATGGCTACGGAGCATCCCAAAGCCAAGTAATGCCCAAAACCAACATCTCGTTCAAATTTTTAAGCACGCTGGATCCTCATATAACCGATATTAAAGACGAGCTGTATCTAACTCATATAATCATTTGTGTGTGTGTGTGTGTGTGTGTGTGTGTGTGTGTGTGTGTTATTCATTCTGTCGCCTGTAATGCTTTTGCACAGTTGACTCATCATCATAAGAGCGATTTCGATATGAAGTTTCACTTCAAGTCAGTGTGCTTTCTGGTTTTCGTCTCTTCCCAGCAAGACTGTCTTCTCAGGCCAATTTGTGCTGGTTCATACCCGTCAGAGCCAAATTTTGTTTTATACTGCAACTATGCCGAGCGAATCGCAATTCAAATGCTTGTCCCGACATGCCCACATACGGTTTGGGATTCAGAGTTATCTTTCTCCTATTCTAGCTGCCAACCATGGCAAGAGAGTTGAGGTATTTAAAACATAACTCTGCGGAGAGGATGAAGAGATGAACTCATATCTTCCCCAAGTTGTTTGTGTGAAAGTGAATGTAATGACCGCGACTGGAATTCGAACTCTGCTCTCCGATTTCTCATTCCGAACCGCCAACCATTCTATTGCTTGCATTTTCCTCATAGTCCATTATTATTAAACCTGCATTGGAAAAAAAAAACCGTTTGATCCCTTGTGCCATAGACCGCTCGTCCACAAACAGTGAACAGTCTATCAAGGTTTTATTTCCCTGCTGAGGAAAGCACATTTATTCGATTAGATTTTTCATGAAACACATATACAAAATGTAAACAAAACAATTTCTTAAAAGATTCATTTTTCATCGGACATCTTGTTACTTCAACCGTTATTTTTAGTGGCTACCCGCATTTGAAATAGACGCCCTGTTTTTATTTTGAACATTTTCTATTACATTTATCGTGCTGTGCACCCGAGAAATATTAATGAAGTAAATGTGAACTCCAGTAGTGTTTGAACCTGCAACATCCTAAAAACGGGGTTCTATTTCAAACTGGTGTCTTCATTAAGAATATGTTTGAAGTATTAATTGCTGGATTAAAATTAAATCCATTAATACATCATATATATATATATATATATATATATATATATATATATATATATATATATATATAATATATATATATATATATATATATATATATATATATATATATATATATATATATATATATATATAATATATATATATATATATTAATATATATATATATATATATATATATATATATATATATATATATATATATATATACAATTATATACTAATACTTTTATATATATATATATATATATATATATATATGAAGAAATATACTCTTAAGGTGTGCTAAATTTATAGGATACAGTGCGCAATAACAGAGATAGAGCATGTGTAAATATATATCAGCGCTTATTCAACCTTTCTCGGACATTCAGTCGGAGGTGCACATATTTTCTGTTAAATTTCTCGGACATTCCGGCCGGTAAATGTTGTTAATACTGTTTATTATAAACACAGAATTTACTTAAATATTTGTATCTATAAAAATAACGTATAAATATCTTAATATATATATGGGGTGTATCAAAAATACTTTTATAAACGTTGGGAGCGGATTGCTGACACCAAAACAAGGTAAAATGTCCATATAGGCACATGTCTAAAAGGCCATCGTTTGACCTCAACACAACAACTCATAACAAATGTTCTTAATTTCTCCCGCTTCCTTCTACACACGCATCCACCATTCGGATCATTGATTCGCGGGTCCTTTCAAATACTTCCACACGGTTTCGAATGGTTTCACAGTCTCCCTTGACACGTTGATGAAGCGTCTCTGCATTATTAATATTTGCTGCATCAACCAACTGATTTAAGTGAACCTACAGATAAAAATCCAAAGGATTGAGGTCCGGGGGGGGGGACGTATAAACCATGCAACCTGTTCTCCTCTACCTATCCATCTTTCATGGTAAATCAGTGCATCGCAAACAATATGACTAAAATATGCTGGAGGCCCATCATACAGGAAGCAAATATATCTGCATATTATCAGGGGTACTTCCTCTAGCAGGTTTGGAAGTCTGCTCAGAATAAAGTCCCTGTAGACAGCTCCTGTACAACGTACTGTGAGAACATATGTTACCTCCCGGAAAGAGAATCCGCCCTTCGGCGTAGCCTCCTTCGGGTTCCTCCCCGCCCGAAAGCAGAGAGTTCAACCGAACAGTCGGTCAAGAGTTGAGCGACTGACGATATTCAGTCACCCCCCCACCACCACCACCACCACGAGGGCGTCATGTGACACATCCGAGTCAATATGACTAAAATATGCTGGAGGCCCATCATGCAGGGAAGCAAATATATCAGCATATTATCAGGGGGTACTTCCACTAGCAGGTTTGGAAGTCTGCTCAGAATAAAATCCCTGTAGACAGCTCCTGTACAACGTGCTGTGAGAACATATGGACCTACCAGACTGTCATCTACAATTCCAACACACACATAAATTGTAAACTGCTGCTGGTGTCTAGCCTGTATTGTACCTCATGGATTCCGATCTGCCTACAAATGTTGGTTGTGTAAATTTGTTATTCTATCTCTTCCAAATGTTGACTCCTCCATAAACAAGACCGAAGAGACAAACAACACATCGGCAGTTTGTGCAATAAACCATCGGCACAATTTCTCCCCTTGACTCTGGACACGTTGCAAAGGATAGGGATACAGGAACTGCTCTTGAGGTACCCTCCATACTGTACTATGAGATGTATGTCATCCTAAGGCCGCTTAACGTGTGCTGATACCTGTAGATGTAGAATGTGTCCTTCGTGGTCAGGCGTACTAATGGATCTCGGTATTCCTCGATCCATAGTTTTTGTTGCCACGGATCCTGTCTCAACAACGTGATGATAAACAGCAGTAAAGGTTGGACAACACGGCTGCCTTCGACGTGGAAACATAATCTGATGCAACCGTGCAGCCTCGCGTCCATGAACATTCGCGTTGCTGTATGTAAATATCATATCTGTCTGCTGACGATATGAATACCCTGCCATTGTTAAACGGCGCACTTCTCAGTCAACTCACTACTACACACGTTAACCGTTGAAGACAGACTAGCCACACGAGTGACAAATGTAAGCTAGTCTACATAGGAACACAGCGCCACATAAACTTAATAACCCAAAATGGGAAGGATTAGCGGACCTATGTTTATATGGACTTTTATCCTTGTTTTCGTGTGGTATCACACCAAAGGAGGTATCAGTAAATATCTCACTTTTGGTATTTTTCATATGAAGTTTTTATTAATTTTCTTGTGTGTGTGAGAGGGGGGTGCCTATGCCTGTGAGTTTTTACCTGTACGTGTGTGTATGTGAGCATATTGTAGGATGTCGTGGTTATTTTTTTTTCGTGATTTTTTTGTCTTCTTATATTCTCTCATTATTTCTTTTTCTTTTCTTTAGATTTCGATAGATTTAGAAATGTTATAGCCGTTGTCAAAGACGACTTATATTTGGATTGTTTCCAGAATATTCTGCGGTTTTCGAAAATATAAGTGTGTTTAAACATCTAATTTTTAACTTTATTTCTTCTTGGCTTGATGCTTAAATGGCCAAGGAATATGTATATATTAGATGAGAAAGGAATACACTCTTGAAAATATATTTCAATTGAGCACTGTTGAATGACAAGCTAATTCTGAAAACAACAGCCACATGCGCTAATACAAAGCTCTTCAGTAAAATGAATCGAGCCCTATGGCTGAATAGCATTTGTTTACATTCGTAAAAACAACACGCTATATTTAGCTAGCTCATTCTGTCGAATCAAGATAGCCCAGTAGTAGAAACTCTGACTGACACCAAATCGATTGGGTTTCAATCCTCACTTTAGGCATTCGGACGTCTAGTCGCGCTGACAAACTGTGATACATCGAAACAGTACTGTCTGCGAATGATATGTATATATATATATATATACACACACACACGAAGGTAGAAGAAAATAGGAAAACTGTATTATTAGCCGACTGGTTTTGTCCAATATGGACTTTTCAAGGCAAAAGCGAAATGAATTTATTAAAACAAACTATAAACAATTATGCAAAATGTCCTTAGCAACTGGAAGATTTTAGAAAACGCTATTGTATTCATATTGTCAACTATATATACATAAATATTGTCTTTTTCTACAGGTTATATGTGATGGATTCTCCCGTCGTTTTCGACGTATGAGTGTCTTTCAGTTCAATGTTTATGTTTCGTATGAGACGACAATCCTGCACGGAATTTTCAAAACAAATTCACACGAAGGGCATACTAAAGGGTTGACCGTCAAATGGGTTGATGTACTAGCCCGAGATTTAGCGTTATTTCTTAATTATCACTCTCTTGAAATATATATATATATATATATATATATATATATATATATATATATATACACGAAATTAAATTCTAATATATTTATTTGTAAAAAATACTGTACAGACAATTAGTTATTAGAAGGAAGAACGATACTTTAAATCTGTAGGAATAAAATTTATATATTAAAAATATGACTTACTCATATTTTTTAGAAAATATTTGTCTATAAAATATGAATTAAGCGGATAAATATACATACCAAAATTTTTTGTCATTGAAAACCCAGACGACACGCTCAATAAACTATGTCTATGTTTATGAACAGGCAATCCTCACTCCACCTAAATTTAACCTGATTTTTTAAGTAAGATATATTTGATATATAAGTTGTCTAGGGAAATTGAAATCCAACCACCCCTACTCAAAATAGATTGAATTTTACTTAATCTTAACAACTCAAAATATTAAGATTTTTGGCGCTTATAAATTAAGTAAATTTCTTAGAAAGTTATTCCTAGGATCGCTTGACAATGGAACGAAACTCTGGATTTTAAGTTTAATTTTTATAATTAAATTTGCAAATTTAGTTTCAGTTTTGAAACAGAAATTTCTTTGTCATGATAGAATCATTATTAAAAATAAAATAATTATATATATATATATATATATATATATATATATATATATATAGATGTGAGTTTGTGACCCTGGGTTTCACGCTTTAGCAATCGTCAGACAATGTCTGACGACCGCTAAAACGTGAAACCCAGGATCACAAACTCACATCTATCCAACTAAATATGTTAGCTCTATCTCTGATATTGAGCGCTTTCTAATAAGTACCGCGCATATAATATATAAATAATTATACATATATATATATATTTATTTATATTTATAAACACTTTTCACACACACACACACACACACACACACACACACACATATATATATATATATATATATATATATATATATATATATATATTAATAAATATTCATATTATCAGCACGACCGGTGTTTCACGCAATTTAATGTTTTCGTTGGACATGTATCTTTTTAATATAATTTTGTTATGTTGCAATATAGAGTTATCGATCTTATTAACTTAGCTATAGTTGATCTTAACTTTATTTTTGTTAAAAATAGTGTTTTTAAAGTGTTCATGAATTAGATTTAGGAAACTTCTGATATTCGTTTGAGTATTACGATTAAAATATGGATTAAACTATGTTATGTTACGCCTGATTTTTACCTTTTTGTTTTATTTTTTTCTAAATAGTTTAAGTTTACCTTTTGGTTGCTTATTTCTAAAGTTTTGATATGTTTAATTATTATCAAATATTTCCTTATTGCTGGAGTTAGTAGATAATCTAACTTGAACTGATTTATGGAAATTATTTAGAATTCTATGAGTATGGTTTGATTCTTTACTGACTTATCTATGGTAATATAGATCTTTGGTATATGGTTTGTAATAGCCAGTATTCAAGTCAGTCAACACCTGAAGATTGCGTTGTGCACGAAACAGCGATTCGTGCTACCGGTGAAGGATAATATGTATATTTATTAATAGCTCTGTTTTGATACATTAACACCCGCACTACATACATACATACATACACACATATATATATATATATATATATATATATATATATATATATATATATATATATATATATGCGTATTTCAGATATAATATATATCTTTTATATTCTATGATAGATTTTATATTTTCTTCATATAAGTAACATGATAAAAACTGAATTCACCGAAAGAAACTTTCTTTCAGTCAAATAATATATATTCTCAAACATAATCAGTTACATATATATATATATATATATATATATATATATATAATCAGTTAAATATAAAGTATATTTTGATATATAATTATATTTTATATAAATTTTGTATGTATATTATGAATTTCTGTATTCAGAGAATATATATATATATATATATATATATATATATATATATATATATATATATATTTATATATATATATATATATGTGTGTGTGTGTGCGTGTGTGTGTATGCATATAACACATAGACATATATATGTATCATGTATAAATTTATTTTTCATATCTTGCTCATTTTTCTTATTTGGTCTTATACGAACGCACGTAAATATCTATTTTCTTATACTTACGGCTTTAAGCAATTATATACATACATATACAAGTATGTCTGTGTGTGTTTGTGTCTCTATATGTGCGTGCATCTGAAAGTAAATGCTTCAGCACATCTCTGCGCGTGCGCGCACAAATCTAAATGAATTAACATGTCTCACCCTGAAAATTCTCTCTTTATCACAAAATGTCGGCCAATACCAGAATATTATTCCCTGTTAACCTCACGGTTCAAAGATCAGTTCAATTTTGCCTGCAGGTAGCGTTTGTTCGCCCGGCAATAAATACAACTAAGATGGGGTGGGACGGTCGCCCGAGATAGGGGATGGAAGGTAGATGAAAAAGCTGCGTGGGGTGTGTAAGGTAGGTCCGTAGATTGAGCAGAAAAGAAGAGGAAAAGTCGCGGATAGTGATATTTGCTTATATTCAAACTCGGAAGCACCAAAAGTTCCTTTCAATATACATTCAGGCTCAAGCGAAGTCTGCAAAATCCTATATTGAATTTTATCGTATTGATGTAAAATGCGTGGAAAAATCAATGATATTGTATATAGCAATCGGTCGGTCCGGTCATCCCATTTGCCAGGCCTTAGCATAGCTTACAAGAAAGAAAGGGTCGTGCACGCCATTGTGCCATTATGTGGAACGAATATTGCCCAGTAATCGACGAGAAAGAAAGTTTCCTTGAAGAGCTTAGGTTTCGAGAAAAGGGGAATTATCTTTGCTTTTGTCTTTCTATTCTGAAATTTTTGAATAATTTCTATGAAAAGGAGTCGACCGTTGGGCCCTTCCCGCCTAAAACGAAGCATGTTTGCCCCTCTTTGAATGACGTTTGAACTCTTGCTTTCATCCACCATGATCCAAATTGACGATTCTACATTACAGCCTATTACATGTCTAATACGATGTGTATGTCTGTGTGTGTGTGTCTAGTTCAGTGTGACTATAAGACTTCTTATTGTCATGCAGATCTCCGAAGACTTTGTTACAGCCGATTCAACCCTTAACACAAATGACTCCGAAAAATATTTGTGTCAATAAAGTTTAATATTTTTCGGTGTCGTGTCTTGATTGGTTCGTCCAGTTTTAAATAAGACTAGAAAAGGGTGATACTGAGATAGGTTTTGGTCGCTGGGCTGTTTTTTATTCGTTATGAGCAGACAATTGATTACTAACATAGCACTCTTCAAAAATGTGACCTTGTGCCAAACTAAACTAAATAAATGACATTACACTGCAGAATGAATAGTTTCGTCCGTATATACAAAGGGGAATGAAAAGTTCGTAACCTATAACATGAGTTTCAAATTTACTATCGTATTAATTGCATTGACAAAGAAGGAGATTGCAAAAATTAATGTCGGAATTATATTATTATAATTCTGCTTGTACCTCCCTTAGTTAGCACGACCATTAGGCCCTGCCAATAACTCACAAGTAATGGCCTATTTCGTTTTGATCGCATAGACAGACGGAAAAGACCTATCAGAGACGCTACCTGGTATCAGTGAAAGAAAGAAAGAAAGAAAGAAAGAAAGAAAGAAAGATAGCAGTGTTTAATATCTGTTTCAATGAAAAGATATCAATTTCAAATATTTTCATTTGTACCCCCTTACTTCTTCAAACAACGGTAAGCGTTCATATTTAGGATTGTTATATCAATATTTTGTTAAAGCTATTAAGCTCAAATATTTAACGATGTGATAGGGGAATATCTACGGATATTTTATTGGGTCGGCGATAATAAAATATCCATAGAAATTCTTCTCTCGCCATGAGCTTATTCAATCATTAAGATATATCAGAAATTTCAAATAAGAAAACCGTGAAATTCACGAGTATTTATTTATTATTATTATTATTATTATTATTATTATTATTTCCTCTGACTTCTGCTGTACGTTCCTCTACAGGAACCGACCAGAGACCTAAGGTCGGAAATGGCATCATGAAATTTTCTACTGAGCAATTTTGATGAAAAAAAAAAAGACACGCATATTTTACGTAGATAATGCCGTTCGTAATGTGTGAAGCTGTACTTGTGAGAACAATTTTTGTATTTCTTTAAGGCATGGGCTACCAAGAATCCCTTCAATGTCTCTTTTGGAATCTTTTTTAATCAATCCGATGTCTTCAACTACAACTGAAATTGTTGATGCCCTTATGTGTCACATTTTTGAGATTATTATTATTATTATTATTATTATTATTATTATTTCCGATAATGAATGAATATGATATGTCATAGTATTTGGACCAGCAGGCATATCTTCATTGTTATATTAAAAACGTTTCAGTGGTTATGTTCTTCGGCCTTTAGATTTTTCTGGTTTTCATCCTCGATAACGTTCTCGGAATTTCTGTGAACTCTGTATTTAATCCGAGGGAACAGACTGGTCACATCCCATTGATGGAGTATATTTCGTGTCAGTTAAGATAATTCACCTCATGCATCGGGAATATTTCGTATCAGTTAATATATTTCGTATCACGGATCGGGGATATTTCGTTTCAGTTAATATATTTCTTCTCACTTAAGATATTTCGTATCATGCATAAGGGTTATTTCATATCAGTTAAGATATTTCGTATCATGCATAGGGACTATTTCATATCAGTTAAGATATTTTGTATTATGCATAGGGACTATTTCATATCAGTTAAGATATTCCGTATCATGTATAGGAGCTATTTTGTATCAGTTAAGATATTGCTTATCATGTATAGGGGCTATTTCGGATCAGTTAAGATGTTTCGTATCATGTATAGGGGATATTTCATATCAGTTAAGATATTTTGTATCATGCATAGGGACTATTTCATATCAGTTAAGATATTCCGTATCATGTATATGAGCTATTTTGTATCAGTTAAGATATTCCTTATCATGTATAGGGGCTATTTCGTATCAGTTAAGATATTCCGTATCATGTATAGGGGATATTTCATATCAGTTAAGATGTTTCGTAGCATGTATAGGGGATATTTCGTATCAGTTAAGATGTTTCGTATCATCCATAGGGACTATTTCATATCAGTTAAGATATTCCGTATCATGTATAGGGGCTATTTCGTATTAGTTAAGATATTCCTTATCCTGTATAGGGGCTATTTCGTATCAGTTAAGATATTCCGTAACATGTATAGGGGATATTTCGGATCAGTTAAGATGTTTCGTATCATGTATAGGGGATATTTCGTATCAGTTAAGATATTCCGTATCATGTATAGGGGCTATTTTGTATCAGTTAAGATATTTCGTATCATGTATAAGATATTTTGTATCATGTAGATATTCCTATTTATAGGGGCTATTTTGTATATTAAGATATTCCGTATATAGGGGCTATTTTGTATCAGTTAAGATATTTCGTATCATCTATAGGGGATATTTCGTATCAGTTAAGATATTCCTTATCATTTATAGGGGATATTTCGTATCAGTTAAGATATTTCGTATCATGTATAGGGGATATTTCGTATCAATTAAGATATTCCTTATAATGTATAGGGGATATTTCGTATCAGTTAAGATATTTCGTATCATGTATAGGGGATATTTCGTATCAGTTAAGACTTGACTGTTTATATAATTCTTCGTCTTCAGTCTGTCATCCAATCACCCAAATTCATTCGGATAGTTACGCGCTGTTTCCTTTTAATATATCCTACTAGCGTTAAGTTATCATTTTCTTTCGAATTTCATCGTTGCTAACATGTTCTGTCCATGGTATTTTTATCGTTCTTCTATAGAACTATTTCTCAGTTGCCACAAGACGCCTCTTAATCCCCGGGGAAGTTGTACCGAAATTTTCTGCTATATAGGAGAGATATGACAAAGCTGTCCAGCTATCTGTGTTTCTAACTTTCTCAATTTAATTCTTTATTCAATGCATACGATTAAGCTAATCTTATTCTTGCACTCATCACTATGATTTCAGCTTTGACACGAATGGGCAAGGATTGATGAACAGGTACTTTTAAAATGTGCAGGTAGCCGTAAGGGTTATCAGCTCAGAAATTAGTATCGGCGACTGAGTCTGTTACGTTTAATTTTCTTATTCTTCTTCTAATTTTTCTTCGTGCAGTGTACCTTCGATCATGGCTCTCTGCGACTTCCTTTCCTTTGTAATTCTTAGCAATTTTTGTCTTTTTACTATCCCTCTCATTCTGTGCTCTACCATCCATTTACATAAGCTAGTCAGGTAAGTTACACTGTTTCCCTTTTGATTCCACTATTTCATATGAGTGTCAAATTCTCCATGACTTCTTTCCTCATTATGTGCATCTGATATTGCACCTGCTTCTTTCTGATTCTATGTATAAGAGTCCTTTTAGTTTCCATTTTCTATAAAACTACCTCATTGATATCATATTCCGTCCATAATATTCTCAGCATCCTTCTGTAGAATAATAGAATACCTGTTTTGCCACAATCTGAGAGGAGATTGTCATATAGAAATTCCGATATTACATAGGACTTCAGTTCTCTTTTCTTTGCTTTAAATGAATTTTTCCTGTCTTTTAATGCTTGTTTAACTTTTGGAAGGCATTTGAGTGACAGAACTAATTTCAACTCGGAACTAATTTCAACTCGGAACTGTTACGTGATATCTGTCCTCCTATATTACAGCGGATGCTGGGCAATCTCCTCAAAGATGAGGAAGAGTCTTGTAGCAACAGAAATGTGGTTCTACAGAAAGATGCTGAGGATGCCATAGACCAAATACGGTGCGGTTTTGGATAGAATGGAAATAAATTGTAAACTTATACTTAACATCAGGAAGAAGCAGTTGAAATTGCTGGGGCATGTAATGAGGAAGGAAGGCTTGGAAAATCTGATACTCACGGGGCAAACTGAGGGAAAGAGGGACAAAGGAAAGCAGCGGTAACATACTTGATGGACGTGAGCAAATGGATGGTAGATCAGGATTTTGGAGAAATAAGACAATACTTATTAAGAGCTACAAGGGACAGGAAAATGTGGAGGGCTATGATCACCTAAGTACTGAAAGGACACGGCCCATAAAAGAAAAAGAAAACAATGCCAATTGCGGCACGATGCTTATAAAAGCCATGACGAAATCTAATTTTCAATTGAGTGGATGGCTGATTACAATAATAGAATAGACGTGTATTTCCTTACTAACCTTTTGTTTATATTGGTGTGGAATAACAACATCTTGATTATGTCATCCTTTCCTCTTCGATTTACATGGTATATTCATTTCAGTTGTTGAAAGTCCCCAAGTGGTACGGTTTCTATTATTTGGTAAAGTTGTTTAAAATTAAACTGAGTTTAATAAACAAACTTAACCGGATTTAATGCCTGACCCAGTGGTTCCTGAACTTTTTTTTTCTCTGGGTTGCATTTTCGGAATGAAAGTTTGCTCGAGCACGACATTTTATGTGATAAAAATACATTAAAAAAAAAAACAAACAAACAAACAAAAAACAGAGAGAAAGAGAGTTAAAGGGAGATAGGGCAGATTCGAAATCAAAATAAAACCATAAACGCTATTTTAATAAAAGTCTTTTCCAGCGGAGGAAACAGACTTTTTCACGCTCATCACTGTCGCCACTGCTGGAGCTCGTGTTAATCATTAACTGTGATCACATACACTCTTTGGTTTCCGCAATCGTTCAAAAATCCTCGTTGAATATCAGTGGGTTATTTTTTTCCTCGAGAGAGGAAAAATAATGACCCATCATTATTCTTCTACCCACATAAAGATATAACCATATTAATATAAACTTGAAGTACAAAAAATTAAAATCAGCTGGAAAAACAGAAGGAACAATATACTTTTGCGCCAAGCAATTTGCTGTACTTGAACGAGAGCGGAAGGAAGTATAGTGATGCTGGCGAGCTTTATTAAAAATGTATTGATTTTTTTCCATAACAATCTACATTGATAACTCTCTCCTCCAATTTGCAGACCTTAGTTACTATATTCTTAATACTTGATATAATGCAAAAACAATGACAAAATCGGTCAATAATCATTTATAACGGGTCTCATGCATGCAATTACAAATAATCCATAATAATATTTTAAATTTTGAAATCATATTTATTTTTGGCATGTGAATTTTTTTTTAACTGTTTCTAAATCTTTGATTGTCTTTCAATCATTGCGCCTCACCTGCTATCCTCTTCCGTCGCATATATAAGAACCCCTGGTCTAAGGAATTTTTTTTTTAACCATTTCACCCCAAGCAAGGCTGGATGCCACTAGCACACAAGGGGTTACAGAGAGTGGGACCAAGAATAAAGAGGCGTGATAGAGGAAAGCATGAAGAGAAGGACGGGGAATAGATCAAGGCATCTGGAAATGTTGATTGACATTAGATTTGAATAGTTGGAGATTAAAGCTATCAGAGAAACAAGTAAAAGGAAAGGAATTCCACAGACGAGAGGTGCGAGACATGAACTATTGGAATAGAAAAGACGGCTATATTTAACTGTTTCAACAGTTAAAGCGTGGGGCAGAGATTCCTGCCTAGTAGCACGTTTAAATTCATGCAGTCTGGAAACTAGCGAAAGTCGCTCGTCGGCGCAGTTACCGTGAAAGTATTCGTAGAAAAAACAAAGGGTGGCGACGGCACGTTTGTGAGAGAGCGACTGTAGACGTGATGCTAGATCAGGGCCAGTCACATTGCATATCCGTCTCTGGATTTTGTTGAGGACCTTAAGCCGAACAGCGAGGGCACCAAACCATATATGGCAGCAGTATTCCATGCGAAGGCGAATGGTTGATTTATAGATTTGAAGGATGGATTCGGGCGAGAAAAACTTACACTTTTGGACAATATAGCGATTTACTAAACGTAGCTTAGATGTGGCACAAGAATGGGAGTTACAAGCAGCAAGTGAAGGTCGAACTCACTCCTCAGTGAGCTGACAAGGACACATGGTACAGTGGATAAAGGCGTTGGTCAGATCCAGTGACAGACCCAAAGAAGGTGAGTTCAATACCTGGTTAAGGCAGTGGAGAACTTTCAGAGAGAAAATTAGCAGGAGATAACTGATAACTGACATCCATCAAACATGGCACGTGGAACTAGAACAGTCTACCCCAGTGATCGAAATAAAGGGTTCAGTTCGAAATTCCAACCACCTGAAGAAGGCCGGAGCGTACAACGGCCGAAACGTTGTGACAAATATGGCGACAAAGATGAGGACAATAGTCCGACTAATGTAAATACTGACAAGACAAGCTTGCTGACCATTACACCACGTCTAAGTGCCCAATGACCATAACTAATATATAGTGAGTTCGATTTTCACCTGTCTTCACGCTAGACTTATTTAATACAATGTTAGAGAAAATCAATGTATGACTTGCACCTTTAAAATTATGGTCACCTGAAAGCGTATTAAACATCACAGCTGACAGCTTTATGACATATCATAGACGGCTTTATGACATATATATATATATACGGGACAGCTGCGAATGAATCTAGTGAATTATGTTGACCAGGAAGAAATCTTGAAAGGCTTTTTAGAAATGGTAAGAATTTTACAGATTTTTTTCCGTTAGTACTGAAGCTGAAGGGATAATTTTATTGCACTTTCTGGAGTCTGGATAATTCTTTCCTTTTTTTATTTTTGTCATTAAGAAATCGATATAACTTTACTGTTGATATTTTTTCGATTTTTTTTTCCGAATTTTACGAAGTGGAGAGCGAGTAGCAATTTTCGTAATTTATATCGTGTCTAGACTCAACTGAATACACAATCCCTTGTCTGTAATTTGCCAGATAATAACTTGAAGACGCCTATGATATATGGTCTTGTCCACAGAGTCGATTGGTTTCTTTATTATTTAGTCTACCGCCAAGAATTGAACCCCTAAATGGAGAATATATTTCTGATTCTTGTATCAATATAACGCTAAGTTCAATATACATTACTGATCGTTACGGAAAAAAACATCTATATATTTTTAATGAAAGCCAGTCAGTATTTCTAAACTTCCTTCCTGTCTCGTTCAAGTACAGCAAAGAGCTTGGCGCAAAAGTATATTGCTCCTTCCGTTTGTCCAGCTGTTTTTAATTGTTTTTAGAATTTCAAGTTCATATTAATATGGTCATATCTATATGTGTATAGAAGAATATCAATGGGTCAATTTTTCCCTCGACAAAGGAAAAAAAATGACCCATTGATATTCTATAACGATTTTTGAACGATTGCAGAAACCAAACAGCGTATGTGAGCACAGTTAATGGTTAATGAGCTTCAGCAGTGGCGACAACGATGGCCGTGCAAAAGTCTGTTTCCTCCACTGGAAAAAACTTTTATGAACACGTCATTTAGGCCTTTTGTTCATTGTAGGCAAAAATGTATGACCAGTGGTAGTTATTATATGGGAAAATAGATTTATAGCTGAAAACTTTCTCTGTATCTCTTTATGTACACTGGTATGCCACAATTATGGGATAGATGCCTTGATTCGCCAGTTGTAATCGGGATTTCAAATTTAAATATGTTTTTGTTTTGTTTTGTTTTTACAGAGAGATTCGCTCTATACAAAGTCCGGAAGCCACTCACTCGAGGTATGGTGTTAACGAGTAGGAAGTGCACTTTATGCGCGTCGGTGGAATAAGATAACGGTTAACACCAGATTAGGATTGTAGTGATCGGGCAAACATCCTCTTGGGAGTCGGTTCCAGAGGGTAGTGGTTCGCGGGAAGAAGCGACACGAGTGGAACTTAGATCACACCAATGGAATACGGAGGAAATGAGCGTGGTTTGTTATAGTTCGCGCAGCATGGCGGGTTCTAGCCTTGAAGGTTTAGAACTGGCAGAAACAAAGAATGTAGTACGTCCATGCAATTTCCATGGAAGTAGCGATAAGGCAGTGAGAGGTTTTTGGGATTTCATCTCTGTGGGAGTCGTTGCAAGGTGGAAAATAATTTGTCACCCACAAGGACGCGGAAACACATTTGATCTATATGAAGAGTGGAAAATGAGGAGTAACCTTGTCCAAATATGACAGTAGTACTCCGTTTTAGAACTGATTTTTCTGTCGTAAAAATAGAGGATAACACGAGGAGTCAGGTACTTACTGGAGTTGTACAGGTATTCGACTATTTTACTTTAGCAATGGATCGTATGTACGAGTTTCGCTTGAGGTCTGGCTATAGTTTAAGGCACAATAGCTGTTCAAGGTACGGGGCTTCCTGGGGAGACATTCATTCATCGTGAATTCAGGAACCAGCTGCCAATATCTGGTCATCTCGAGTTTTGGAGGTGCACCCATATACGTCATATCATCAGTGTAGATATTTATTAATGATCGGAATATACTTTCAGGCAGATCTTTTAGGTAAAATAAAAAGAGTATTAGTACGAGAAACGACACTTAGGGAACCCCTGCATTTGTTGCTAGGGCAGTGGAAGACCGGTAATTGGGTATCACATAAGTAATGTCAACTATAGAACTGTTAAAACTGGAAATAGTTCATTCTTTAAAATGCTAGGATAAAATTAATAACTTTACTCTACGGCACTAATTGCATAAAATCCATGATAATGTCCAAGATGGTCGAAAATATATTGTTATGGGACCTTAACATAATGAACCATTCCATACGTAATAAATACTGCGCCTCAAGAGGAAGCAGGTAGTTCAGTCTGAAGTCTGGAGTGAAGTTCGTCAGGAGTCTGTCAGTTAGTCAGAGCGAGTCAGTCAGTCGAGTCAGAAGCAGTCCGAAACAGAGTCGCGTTCAGACAATTACTACTAAACCTGATTGTTCGTACTAACACTTTCTACTTCTCTGTATATATTCCTATTTGTAATATATCTGTGTTATTCCATATCCGTGTCCGAGTTCTTCTTTATTGGTTCTACCTTGGACTATCACCGTGGTACAAGGAACCGGACCATAACATATATGAATACAGACATGAACTTTTGACAGTTTTAGCAAGAATATTATCTGAGTATAAAATAATTTATTCATAAAATAGTAAAATATAAAAAAAAGTTAATCCGACAGCAATGTCTATTGAATTTAAATCATGTATTTATATATAACTGGTGTAACAGCAAATTTGTCCAAATCGTGTAATAGCATGGAATAATTGTCTATCCAATAAAGTTTAATATCTAAAAACCATTATACGAATAGAGTTTCTTCTTTCCAGGTTTTCCGGTAAGACGTTTAGACATCTTGATACCATTTGTCGTAAGAATCACTGAAAACCCCTTTGAGTTATTGAGTTTGAAAGAAAACAGGTTAAAATCGTTTTGTATCAAACCCATTATGTCTTCCTAACTGAGTAATGGTGAGAGAAAAAAAAGATCATTCAGGTGTTCAGTAATGGTGCCAATATTTATACTCTGGCTTCCAATTTCAAAGTCCATTCAAGCACCATCAAGAAAATGGTGAATAAGTTTAAAAAAGATGGAACGATAAAGAAAGGAAAACTGAATCGGTTCGTTGCAACAGCAAGAGGGATCATCATTTTAACTTAGAGCTAAATACATTCTTATTGTTCAAAGTGGAGGCCAACAGTGTTATAAAAATCTTGGAGACTTCCACTAAGATATCTTTAACAGAAATGTTTTTTTTTTTCAATATTTTTGTAGTCATGTGAATTCTATGGATCGTCGACTTCTTCAAGTAATTTCAAAACAGGGAAAGTACGTTCCCTATTAATTTGTTTAAAACTGTGCCTTTGTTTGTATCTGTTATTATTTGTTTGATTATCTTATTTATTAGCTTCTTTTGATCATAAACATTCATGTGCAACATTAATAAACGTTTTGTTTGATCAATTCTGGGAATTTTACTAAACCTTTCTAATAATTTGGCACACTCAAATCACCGTGCTGATAACAAATATGGCGCCAGTTTGTTTACATTGCCAAATCAATACAAAAATTTCGGTGATTGCGCAAGTCAGTGTTTCCAACATTGTGTGAACATTTTGTGTGAATTGATTGGGCAGTTTTTGAAATATTAGAAAAAAAGTTATCTCCATAATAATTTGGCACGCAGTATATATTGGTTTGGTAAAGTAGTAATTCTTTCAGGAATGGAGATACTGGAAAAAAAATCTAGGGCGCAGATTTATATTTTGATAAGATTCTATAGCGCCAGTCTCGAGAATTTTCCTTCTAAATAAGTTTCTTTCTTTCTTTTTATGTGCCATGTCCTTTCAGGGCGTGGGCGATCATGGCTCTCCACCTCCCTCTATCCTTTGCAGCTCTCAGCAAGTTCCTTCCCTATGCTTTCTCTCCCAGACCAAGTTCTGTCATCCACTTGCTTAAGTGTGCCATATGGAACGCTCATAAATATTCAGCTGGTTATCCGAAAAGTCAGGTGAGGGACTGACATGACACAGTTCAATGTCTAATAATCACAAGTGAGTAAGTGATGTTTCTGAATTTTTTTACGCAAATTAGTATTTGAATTATTTTAGTTTAGGATTAATTTATGTATTATATATTTTGAATAACATAAAGTTAAGGATTTATTCGTTTTCTTTCAATTTTTTTAAACATTTTTGTAGTCATGTTGGTTTGGGAAAGAAGTAATTCTTTGAGGAATGGAGATATTTAAAAAAAATCTGGGATGCAGATTTATATTCTGATAAAATTCAATAGCCGCACTCTCGAGAATTTTCGTTCTAAGTAATTTCTTCCTCTTTTAATATGTGTGACATTCTTTAGATGTAAGTTGTGGTTGGATTTATTTCTATGTATAACCCCTTGCATTTCATGAATTTCTGCATATAAAGTCCTTTTGTGTTCATTGATACGTTTTGTTAAATTTCTGCAAGAGATATTTAGCTACCCCCCCCCCCCACGATGGTTACATGTGGCACAAGGCCGGGTTTAACGTGGGATCTCCGAGCCCGTAGGCTCGGCCAAAAACATTCCCTATTTGAACCCGCATAAACGGGTTCAGGGGCAGTCAACCACCCCGAACGAGACTCTGCCCTTCGGCGGAGCCTCGTTCGGGTTCCTCTCCGCCCGAAGGCAGAGAGTTAGACTGTTAGCTAAGTTAGCCAAGTTCAATTAAATTTCTGCAAGTTTCCCCAATGTATTCTGACGAACAGTTCCAGCTATTTATTTTATATACCTGCTTCAGAATTATTACTCTTATGGGTAATTTTGGTTCTGATGTCCATAATATTTTTGCAATAGTTTTTGTAATTATTTTGATGGAGTTAGTAGGGAGTAGATGTGTCTGTTTTTATCTAGTTTATTGTTAATAATGATGTTATCTTTTGGCGGTCGTATATTCTGTATGACTTTCTCTTAGTATTGTTGATGAAATAATAATGATATTGGAGATTTTTTGAAAGTGTTTTCTATGTGTCATTCTCCTTTGGTTAAGTATTAGGCGCTGCAGTTCTTAGTACTCCTAAATAGAATCCTATAATTATTCCTGATTGGATCTTATTACAGTGGTGTGTGTAAATATTGACCAAGTCATATAATATATATATATATATATATATATATATATAATTTAAGATTTAAAAGTGAAGCAGATACTTTCGTATAAGGCTCAATATTATAAAGATATAGCAGTGATGATATTATTTTTTTATATATGCAAAATAATTATTTCACTGTAATTTTCCCCGACTCCGCAGTTTCGTGGTAATATATCCATTTCACTTTTCATGGGGTTAATCCGTATATATATATATATATATATATATATATATATATATATATATATATATATATATATATATAACATTTGCCAAAGATTTGGCATCACACATTGGATCTTGCATAAACTAATTTAATAGCCCACTTCACGCAAGTGTGACTTTCTCTTTCTGAAGGATTTATCATATAACTATCAACAATAATATTAATTAACTAATTACTGCATAAAGTCTCATTCATATTTTAGCACTTTTGGCCTCATCTGCTTGTCCCCAAATCTTTCTGTTGACGGATTATAAATATTTCTTTAAATATTTGTCACCGCTTCACTGTTGAACTAGCTAGATGCAGCCGTCTCTTCTAATGCAACAGTTTCTTTTCCCGCACTTCTCGCCTGTGGAACAATATTCTGATTTCTTGCTTCCCTGTTACCTTTTTTTTCTGATTATATGACGTGTCTTTTCAGGGTGTAGGCGATCATGGCCCTCCACCTCCCTCTATCCCTTGCAGCTCTCAACAAGTACCCTCTGCCACCTCCCCCAGACCACGTTCTATCATCCACTTGCTTAAGCCCGCCAGGTATGTCATGCGCTGTTTTCCCTTTCTCTCTATTCGACTTGTGAGTATCAGATTCTCCAGGCCCTCCTTTCTCATTACGTGTCCCAGAAATTTCATCTGCTTCTTCCTGATGTTAAGTATAAGCCTCCTCCTTGTTTGTATCCTCTCCAAAACCTCATTGTTGCTCACACGCTCGGTCTATGATATCTTCAGCATCCTTCTGTAGAACCACATCTCTGTCGCCTCTAGTCTTTTCATCATCATTGAGGAGACCGTAAAGGAGGACAGATGTGTCGCATACCAGCTCAGTACTCTTTTCTTTGTTATTGTTGTGGTAAACCCTCGTACAGTAAAATGAACTCTTCCTCCTCTCATAAATACAATTGCGACAGTCGGATGGGAAGAGGGTGTGCGTGGAGTGGAGTAATAGACGCAGTGCTAATCTACTTATTACTAACACTATTGTTTTGTATATATTTTCAATATACTTTTCCAATCTACCTTCGTCTTCCGTGTCTTTCTTTCTGGTCCCTAAACAGGCCACAACAGTTACCAAAGAAATTCTCATGGCTCTCAATACTTTGCCCAGCTTTTGGAATGAGTCTTTGGACATCAACGTCAATCGCCATCTTCTGTCTTCCTGAACCCTGTTCTTATATCGTCTTTTTCTCTCTTCTCCTAACTAGTCTTGTAATTCTCGTTCACTCCCTGTACAGTCAATCTCCTGCGTCCTAGGGGCATTATCGCCTTGCTTGGGGTGTAATTATTTAAAAAAAAAAAAAGAAAGAAAGAATGCATAATCGAACAAAAAGCAAGAAGAAATTTATTCTACAGGGTGGTCTGAAAGTCTTGTCACCCCTATCAAAATGCAATGGGAAGAATAGAACAAGTAATACAGTAATACGAAACACGTGTTCTGGATTCAGTTTAGTGACTTTAATTGACGCTGCCACACATCGAGAAGGTCAGTATGAACACCATCATTTTCGTGGCACAAAATGATACGGCGCAATATCCTTTGTGATATTTTACGAAGTTGTGCTTTGTTGATTGTTACAAAGGCTCGTCCTTCAACTGATGGATATTCTGGTATCGCTAATGTGAATCTTGATAATACCTCACTCGACAGGTGCTGGAAATTATTGCGATTATCCCCATTATTAGAAAATTATATTTTGTATGGGGTGACAAGATTTTCGGACCACCCTGTACATCCGTCCCTCCATTTGATTTTACTTGCTTTCACAAGGTAAACATTAAAATGACTGCCAATGAACAAAAGCAGAGTGTTTGCATCAAGCGCAAACAACTTATCTAGTTTGAAAAGACGCTGGGAGGAAAGTGGGAACCAAGTCGAATGGAAATCAAGAGGTGTGTGCCGTGAAGGAATCAATGAGAATTTAGAGGCCGAAGATATCGAAAGAAAGAAGAGAGGAAAAGCATGGACAAGAAAGAGAAGCTAGAAAGAGAAAAAGTCAAAGAGTCGGCATAATGTAGCCAGAGTGGTTAAAAGGGAAAGATTAAAAATGTAAGTTATTGTGATAAAGAAGTTCAATGAAAAAAAAAAGAGAGAGAGGAACAGGGAAGATGAAAATATATTTCCCTTGAAGCTTTTCCAACTGTCAAATAAGACAAATCTTATTATTTCGAGTATCTTCGAAGTCGATGACATGACAAGCATTTTCAGTACGGTGCCAAGCCTGTTCAACTACCGTATGTCAATATGAAAACAAATATGTACTCGTATATTTATAAATGTAATGTGAACGTTACTCATGGTTGTATATACACAGATGTATAATAAAATAAAATAAAGAATGATGCAGACATTGATCATTGTACAGTATGTGTATGCAAAGAGGTAGCAGATATTCTGATAAAAATATAAGTCGTCGGCCATCTTGTCACACAGTGGCACTCCTATGAATACACCGTCTGTGTTTGGGCTTTAGAAAGAGGCACATGTTGATTATTGTTACAGCTTTGCTATCATGTTTTCGTTCATTCTCAATAGGCTTACGGCCACATCACGCTGAAAGATCAAGTAAGACCACCAAAGTTAAGCAGCGTCGAACCGGTCCAGTACCAAGACGGGTGACCGCTTTGGACTCTCAGGTGCTGTAAGCCTTGATGTGCGTATGGTGTAATGGATAATGGCTCGGAATTATTACTCGGAGAGCCGAGTTCTAATTCCATTTGGATTCATTATGTTCACTGATGCACAAAATCTCCTGGGAAAGGTATGGATTCACCTTTTCTCCTCCAGCTACGGGTTAATTAGTAAATATTGTATCAGCAAGCCATTATTATTTTAAAAAAAAAAAAGATATTTACAACGTAAAAATATTTTATGGGTTTAAATAACCTGCAGAGAGTTGATAAGCCGTAGAAAACAAATCAATCAATTGCAATATCAATCGGATATTGCATCACGTGATTGCCATTTATTCTACTTCTTACCGAGTTCTCTGAATGAAAATATTTAATTCCTTGAAAGACTACAAAAGCTATTAAAAGGAGTTCTTTGCTGAACTGTAAGAAGACTAAATGTAAGGTTGTTAGCAAAAGGGAAGATCCAAGATGGAAATTACACAGTGGGGATGTCAAAATCAAGCAAGTACATAAATTTATATATCCGGGAAGGTATAAAATATGACACCATAATCTAAAGGCGCTTTGGGAGAGTGAAATATGCCTTCTAAAAGTAAAATAAAGTATTCAGAAACCAGAAAATTTTGCGAGAAACAAAAAAAAGAGTGCTGAGGTGCTATGTAATATCAATTTTCTTTTATGTCTGTGAATACTGAAGAACTTCTTGACAGACTAAGAAGAGATTTGAGATAATACAAATGAGATTCCACAGAAGGTTGCTGAGAATACCATGAATAGAGCAAGTAAGCAAGGAAGTAGCTATCTACAGAAAATGGTAACAAAAAGAATTCTTATACATAAAATCAGAAAAAAAAAACAGCTGAAAATTATTGGACGCATAATGAGGAAGGATGGCTTGGGGAATTTGACGTTCACGGGACATAATGAACGCACGAGCGACAAGGAGAGGCAAGAAAACCTAGTCAAAGTAGTAAAGGAAAGCAGGAAGAAAGGACTAACCATCAATTGTAAGAATACAGAATTTATGGCTGTAGGCGAGTGAAACATTCCAGATGACATTGTCGATGGTAGATACAGAAAGAAAACTAGAGGACCACCTAATACAAGGTAGTTGAAGAAGAAAGCAGGAAGAAAGGACAATCTATCAATTGTAAGAATACAGAATTTATGGCTGTAGGCGAGTGAAACATTCCAGATGACATTGTCGATGGTAGATACAGAAAGAAAACTAGAGGACCACCTAATACAAGGTAGTAGAAGAAAGCAGGAAGAAATGACTAACTATCAATTGTAAGAATACGGAATTTATGGCTTTAGGCAAGTGAAACATTCCAGGTGACACTGTCGATGGTAGATACAGAAAGAAAACTAGAGGACCACCTAATACAAGGTAGTTGAAGAAGAAAGCAGGAAGAAAGGACTATCTATCAAGTGTAAGAATACGGAATTTATGGCTGTAGGCAAGTGAAACATTCCAGATGACACTGTCGATGGTAGATACAGAAAGAAAACTAGAGGACCACCTAATACAAGGTAGTTGAAGAAGAAAGCAGGAAGAAAGGAATAACCATCAATTGTAAGAATACAGAATTTATGGCTGTAGGCAAGACAAATATCAAGATTCTAGCTTCGAATCGGGATGTAAAAATCAATGTACTACAGAAATTTAATTCTCTAGAACAGCGTTTCTAACTGGGGTTCACCGAAACCCTAAGGTTCCTTAAAAGTCGCCGTAGGGTTCCCAGGGAATAGGTGAGATTAACTAATGCGCTTTTGACTTTTTATTTAATTTCATATAAGTCATATTACTAAACACACGCAATATGTTCTTGGTTATTTTAATATTGTAATACATACATAATCCTCTTTAACCTTCTGTGAAAGAAGTGTTTCCTACTATTCATAGGTAAGCAATTAATGTATTGTTGCAGTTTTCAACGTCTTACATGTGTCAGCAAGCCTTTTCTTATTTAACATGTATCAAGAGCAAAGACAGAAATCGTTTCCTCTCAATTGAGAATGAAATCCGTGTGTGTTTATCTTAGGTTCGAACTCGAATTAAGTATTTGTGTAACAAGGCACAGGCTTCACATTAGAGAAGCATATTTCACTTTATCAAATGGCTCTGAAAGTAACATTTTCTTAGCCCATTTATTGGTTCCCAGGACATTTTGTTTTGCTTTACCTTATGTCTTTTCAACATTACCAGTAAAGGATAAAAAACTCATACAGCAATTACGTTTTCGTTCTGTTTACATATATATTATAGGGATATGATATTGGTTACTTATGTTTATTTTTTACGTTTGCGTTTAGATTTTTTTGTGTGAATGAAAACTCCCTGATGAAGTATTATAAAAGAACAGTATAAATTTTATTTAGAATTACCGAAAGATTTGACAAAAAAGTATTAATTTTTCCTTAAACCGGCCATTCAAAAATATGTACTATGATATTTACCACGTGAACTACGATGAAAATAAAATGGGAAAGATATGGTAGATAATTTTGTTTTTGCGCAGGGGTTCCTCGAGACATGTAATTTATTTTAAGGGTTACGCAAGTGTAAAAAGGGTGAGAAACGCTGGTCTGGAGAAAGTGTTTTAAAAAATAACGGACGATACGACACTGAAATGGAAGGTGCAATGGAATAGCGAAAGAAGCCTTTCAGAAGCTAAGCTAAGTATTAAGAAACAGTAACATTTCGTTGTAAACAAAAAATAGTATCGAATTGTTATGTAATATCATTCCTCGTATATGGCAGTCAATGCTGGACAGATTCGTCGAAGATGAAGAGGATATGTCAACAGTGATGCTGTTCTACAGAAATGTAGATTTTATTTCATTTGCTTGTTTAACGTCATATCAACACGTTATGTGTCATTTAATGCCGAAATTAAATTTTCTTGGGAGTTTTGAAGTAATGAAAATATAATACACATAGAAGATGATACTCAGCCTTTGTACATATACATCTTTGTGTGGACACGATTACTAGAGGCGCTGATGTGTGGATTTTATATTGGAGTTTTATTGAAGTTATATTTTGGAATACAGTTTGATTTCTTTAAGACACTATAGAATATTATATGGATTGATGTTATAAAAGTGTTCTTTCATATCTGGTTGATTTTATTTAGAGATATATCAACCTCTATGGGTCATTTAATGCCGAAAACTAAATATTCTGAATAATTTCATGGCTTCAATTCAGTATATTTTAAGCGCAGTTGTATGCATTCAACTACAAATGGATTGTTGATCATTTTTCTATAAAAATGAATTACTGGTAATATTATATATAAAAAAAAATGTATTTTTATACTTTGATAGTGTTTAGTTTTTGCTTTGGGGTTCATTATTTGTTCATAGTTGGGCTCATAACACGTGCTACTACCCCGGGTTAGGGTCTAACTGGGAAGAACAGCAACAAAGTGATGGTTTCACGCTCCAATCTCGCGATCAGAAGCCTTGCTGCCGGATGTAGTTCATCTTCATACACAGAACTTCTACAGAAGTATACTGAGAATTCCATGGACTGAACATGTGAGTAATCAGGAAGTTTTAAATAAAAAGAAGACATAAAGAACGCTAATACTTAGAATCAGAAAGAGACAGTTGGAATTCCTAGAACACATAATGAGGAAAGAGGGCTTGGAGAATCAAATACTAGCAGAATATACCGAAGACAAGACGGGCAATGATAAAACCCCAGACACACATGTGTAAATGTTTGAGAGAAAAGGTCGTGGAGAGGAATGAGGTAAAGGAAAACCTTTTTGATACAAAGGATAATGTTATATTCCGTGCTAATAGGAATAAATGCATGGAATAATAATACAACACAAAATGTACTTAGAACAAAATGTATTGAAACAAGAAAGTGTACACAATATTTACATATAGTATTTTGTATATTCTTGTGAAGACCGTTCCTGGAGAATGTGCTGACTTAGTCGCAGTCGGGCAGAGTCTCTGGATTGAATCTCTTGATTCCTTCCCCCGTCTTCCCGGTATCAACCATATTTATATAGTCGGTACTCCACTATGCAAATTATGTGGATCCTACCACAACAGGTTTGCTGTAAAAAAAAAACCTAGTACAATAAGAATAAAGGTAACAGTTATGCACAAAGTCGTCGCAAGTCAATCCTGTAGTGAGTGCTACTATTCAAAGGTCAGTAGTTCTCGTGTAAATCTGAGTCTGTAGTCCGTTGACTTACAGATACTTATAGGAAGTTATTACCTATAGTGCAGTCACTCATGGTGGTGACAGGTTACTCCATTACATCAGATAGGAAGTTGTAGTGACCCATGATCGCCCATGACCTGAAGGGACAAAGCATATAGAAAAAGAAGTAAAATATGAATACATAATGAATTATATGACAAACTATAAATCCGTTAATTCTTTAGAAATTGCTTTATTTACGTTTCGGATATGAAACTGAGACGATATTAAGTCTTCGCATCAGAGGGTGGTTTCTCCTAAAAAGTAGGTCGTAAGTTCGATCCTTGTCGGCGAACGCATTACTTTTACTGGAAAGCCCTGGCCGATGGACGTAATGCCCATTGTTTATTTAATAAGAATGGAGCGTCTATTTCAAATACGACGTATCCACTATAGTAACTTTTGAAATAACAATAATATGCATATATAACTGTTAAATTCAGTTACTAACCCCCAGAAGTACACCAGTAATTTATTTCTATACACACACACGCACACACACACATGCACACACGCGGATTAAGACGCGCTAAAAAATCACTTCAGTTGAAATAAACACGTCAGTCTATTCGGTAAATATGCATTTACAGTAATAACAAAACACACACACTCATATATATATATATATATATATATATATATATATATATATATATATATATATATATATATATATATATATATAAAAATAAAAAAAAAAAAACATCAACATGGGCACGCCTATACACGTGTCTACTTCTTTCGCTGGTCAGGCGCAAATTCTAAACGTACAAAAAATCCTCACCCACCGCACGTGTACAAAGACACACAAAATTCATACATAAATACAGCACCCCTTCGGAAAACAAACGGAGAAGAGCGGCTTCGACTTCAGGTTTGCATCTTGTGAGAGAGAGAGAAAAAAAAAACGTAATCAGCCGTCAGGATTCACGACGGGGGTACCGGTTGAAGGTTGGTTGTGGGCTCCGGTCGTGCCAACAGGGGGTCCTCTTTGGCTAGCAGGCACAGAAGCCACACAGAATTACACACAAGGTGCGTGGAACCATTAGATGCTTTGCTATCAGCCCGACACTCAAATTAGCTCCCCACTATTGACATGATTCAATAATTCAAGCAGACATTACTACCACGGCGCTGGTCACATCAGCTCAGATACCGAGTTTTCTACATAACATTTATATAGTTACTGAATATTTTACAAGTATATACATGTAAAAATATATATAAAATTTACATTATATGGCTTCTATAGAAATGTCTCAATCTTTAAACTTTAGAGAAAATGGAAACAAAAAGGACACTTATACTTAACATCAGGAAGAGAGAGTTGACATTTCTAGGGCACATAATGAGGAAAGAGGGCTTGGAAAATTTGATACTTACAGGACAGATTGAAGGCAAAGAGGGATAGAAGAAAGCAAAGCAGAACCTACCTAGCAAGTTTTAGAGAAAATGGAAACAAAAAGGACACTTATACATAACATCAGGAAGAGAGAGTTGACATTTCTAGGGCACATAATGAGGAAAGAGGGCTTGGAAAACTTGATACTCACAGGACAGATTGAAGGGATAGAGGAAAACAACGCGTAACCTACTTAGCAAGTTTTAGCGAAAATGGAAACAAAAAAGGGCACTTATACTTAACATCAGAAAGAGACAGTTGACATTTCTAGGGCACATAATGAGGAAAATGGGGTTGGAAAATTTGATACTCACAGGGCAGAGTGAAGGCAAATATACAGGAGAAATCAACGTATAACCTACCTATTAAGTAAAAATATGACGGAAGAAGTTTTAGGAGAGATAACAAAAAAAATAATTAAGAGCTACAAAGATCAGGAAATTGTGGAGAGCCATGAAAGCTACTGCCATGAGGGATAAGGCACATAGAATAAGAAGAATGTATGTGGGTAGCGTTATGGTTATCGGGGTTGAAACTTACCCCAGCAAACCGAGTTCAAATTCCAAGCTAGTCTGATGCATTCACTTTCACACTATTGCTCTTGTGAAACCTATGACCTTATCGCTTCCCCTCCCATCTAGCTATGGTTTAAACGGCAGAGTAGGTTGGGTAGCCGACAGGTGCCTCTACCAATTTGATCATGGTAGATAATCTTGATTTTGTGCAAAGATTAAATTACATGTTTAAGAAATGCACAGCTACGAATCGTTATCTGCTAGCTTCATTTCTGTACACGAAACTTAAAATAACATCGAAGTGATTTCCCTGATGGAAAAAGGGATTCAGGTTCGATTCCTGTTTGAATGAACAATTTTTCTTTAGTATGTCTTCTAGGCCGGTTGTCATTAGTTTCAATGTTTAATAAAATAGATTAAAATAAAATAAAAACACGTTTAATTACTAAAAAATAACATTTATAGAAGAAATAATGTCGGATTAAAAGATCAATTTACAAAATTACTTTTGCTTACGTTTCGGCGAAAAATAAATGAAACTACCTGCGCTTATAGGGCGTCCGTCGGACGTGAAAACTGAGTGGTTGACGGATTCTGGTTTATCAAAGCGAGGCTGCGCCAAGGCACTGATTTTGTAGTGTTTTGTTACCGGAAAGAGTGGGATGCGCAGGTCTGCTCTTTGTCATTTAAGGTCTGCCTTTTCTTCCTTTTACCGATCTTTATTTTTTGAGAAGGACATTACGCGAATAGAATCGTTTTACACGCTCTTCTCGCTATTATTTGATCCCTGTTTAAAATTGAGACGCGAGACTCGACGTGTTTCGCAACACTTATTGTCGGACCGACTTTAATTATCCTTGAGTCGAAGAAATTTACGACAGTTTCGGGGACGAAGATGAAGAAGAAATCCCAACAACAGGTGTGCGTTCCTTAAATAGATAATTCAAACCTTTTCTATATTACTGCTGCCTGCAATGACCAAATTCTTAGCGGATGGCTCTGTCTATAGTAGAGGTTTCCCTGATGGAAAGAGAAATGCAGTTTCGATTCCTGTCAGGATGCACAATTTCTCTTTAGTGGGACTTCTCGATCTAAATAATGTAACATGTCAGAGAACAAATAGGAAACGTTTATGCATCTAACATGTTTCACCTTATTATATCTTCATCAGAGAAAAAAGATATGGAGAAAAAAAATAAATTCTGGTATATTTACTTTTGTTTTATATGATTTTCATTGGTTAATCATGTTTTACATGCATTCGGCATGTTAAACAGACGTTAGTACAATTTTTGGCGTTCCAAATTCAAGGTGAGACAACACGTCCCTTCGAAGTTCTAAGAAATAAACGCATTCCAAGCTCAACTGAAAAACCGTGAATATTACTTTATATACATAAAGCAATATTCACTATTTTACATGTGTATAATATATACACGTATAGTAATTTACTAAGCGAAACTTACTTGTGGCACAAGGCCGAAAGTATGGAGCCATTAATGTGGATCGAACTCACTACTCAATAGAAAGTGATCTAGCGAGACAAATATAAACACATATATTGCACGATGCATTTTTAAAACCATTTCACTCCAAGTAAGGCAATATTGACACTAGAAAGGGGGGGGCTATAGGGAGTGAAAATAGAAGAGAATGAAAAAGACTGAGAATAGAGAGGATTGAGGAAAAGACAAAAAAGGAATAGGGCTCACGAAGACGGAATATGGCGATTGATATTGCATTTAAATTTTTGAAGATTGTAGTTGTCAGGGAAGCAAGAAATTGGAAGGGAGTTTCACAGGAAGAAAGTGTAAGAAAAGAAACTGTTAGAGTAGAAATGGCAGTTGCATCACGTTATTTCAACAGTAAAAGAGTGAGACCTATCTGCCAATCTAGTAAAGGTGTGTATATATTTTGCATGGGCTGATACACAATAAGAGTGCTGCAAAATTTATCGGCCGAATCCACTTCCCGAAATTGGATAGGTATAGAAATATCTGAATTTAATTTGTAATCACTTCATTATCGGGGCTGAGGAATTTTCAGCACCCACTTGTATATGGGTATATTTAAAAATCATTTCATCGCAATGCCACTAAGACACAAGGAATTACTGGGAGTGGAAAAAATTGAGAAGATTTTAGTGAATGGAAAGAGCAATAAAAGAACAGAATTCAGGCAAACAGAATAAGGCGATTGATGTTGCATAAAAAGTTTTGAAGATCAAAGTTGACTGGAAAGAAAGAAGCCGGTCGTGAGTTCCACAAGCGAGAAATGCAAGGGAAGAAACTGTTAGCATAGAATTTATGCTGACATATTGTAATTTTAACTGTAAAATGATGAGACCTATCTACCAACCTAGTACTGCGGTTAAAGATTGTAGGTGACAGAAAAACAATACACTGGAAAAGAGAGCCAGTGATGAGAAATGTTAAGAAACAACAAACTATTAGAAGAGATGGTTACATCGCGTTATTTCAACAGTAAAACAATGAAATCGAATTGCCAATCTAGTAGTTCGGCTTATGTGCGTGTTTATAGAAATAACTTTCATAGTAATGAGAAATTATGTTAGATTTTTAAAAAATAAATTAATTTAAAATTATTGTGTTTACGTTTCTGGTAATAGATATCTATGGTATTATAGAGCATGGAGCGGGTCATCACGAACACTTCGCTGAAACTGATAGGTAAAGAGAAGAGTAAATTTATCATCTTGGCCTGAATCTATGACAATGCAATGAAATTAAGCTGCATCATTTATCTAAAACATTATTGGCATTAGTTTTCAAAATAAATAAGAAAACATTATTTTCAGGTTTTTTTTTCTGAAACATCTAAAACTTCTAAAATTTTACGAAAGTTTTACATGTGGGAAAGTCTATGAAAATAAGTACAAGTGAAAAGAAAAAAAGTCTATTTAAAATCAAAACAATACATCTATCCATCCACATACACACACACACACACATATATATATATATATATATATATATATATATATATATATATATATATATATATATATATTATTAATCATTTCATCTCAAGCAAGGCGGAAATGTCACAAGGAGTTACAGGGAGTTAAAGTGAGAGAAAAGACTGAGTATAGGGAGGTTTGAAGAAAGGACAAAAGACGAACGGGGTTCAAGAAAATGGCGATTGACATTTCATTTAAATTTAAGATTGTAGTTATCAGGGAAGCAAGTAAATAGAAGGGAGTTCAACAGGAGGGAAGTGCGAGAAAAGAAACTGTTGGAGTAGAAATGGCGGTTGCATTTAGCTATTTCAGCAGTGAAAGGGTGGGACCTAATTGCCAATCTAGTAGCAAGCATAAATTCATATATTAGGAACACAAGGGAAAATGTGGTGTTAAAAGAGTTGTACTGCTACTGTCCGGTCAAATAAGATAAGTATGGCAGAGACATTTAGCCATTCTCTTATTCATCCACCACCGAAACACGAAAGAGAGCAGGGCGAACTGGATTCATGCCTTTCATTAGGGCATTTATGCGAAGATAACACAAGGAGTCTGGTTATCATTATGCCAGCCATTACATAGAGATTTTTTTCAAAGTGTGCGCACATATGTATATGTTAATTACATCATTGAAACGAAAAGGGATATTATGTGAAATTTCCCATTTAAAATGCATTCGTGTTGGGAAAAACTTTTTTTTTTTACAGTAAGGTTCACCCTGTACAAGACCCCGGGGGCACTCGAGTTAGATAGTTACGTTAAGAGACAGTTACCTCTAAACTTAAAAGTATAGTGATCGGGAAACATCTTCTTGGGAGACGGTTCCACAGAGCAGTGGTTGACAATGAAATACGGAGAGTGGGTGGTTTACTACGATGTAAGTGACATGGCGGGTCTTAGCTTTGAAGATTAGACATGGTGGAACCAAGAAATGTAGTTCGTTTGAGCATTTTCCATGGAACTAGTAATAGAGCAGTGAGAGGGTTGCTACATCCCGCCTGTGAGAGTGGGATTGGAGGGTGGACAATAATTCGTCACCCACAAGGACTCGGAGACGCTTTTGGACTCTGGAAAAGTGAGTACTGGGCAATTCCCGCCCAAATATGACAACAGTACTGTATTTTCGGTCTGAGCTGGCTCTTGCAAAAGTAGAAGATAACAGGAGGAGCCTGGTAATTATCTGAGCCAATTTTCAAGCACGAATGACAGATCGTATGTACGAGTTTCACGTGAGATCTGGGTTGAGCCTAAGACAGAGGGCCTCCCTGATAGGCAAAAATTCTGAGTCGGCTCGGAGATGATGGGACGCCACTAGCCTAGTTTTCCAGGCGGATAGTATGTATGTACAAGATCCATTTGAGGTCAGGTGCAAGTTTAAGGCCCAAATGTCTCTCAAGATACGCTACCTCCCCGAGGGGATATTCATTAATCGTGACTGGAGGTAGTTCGGTTTCCGATCGGCGATGATTCTGGGAAATATTAGAGAGCGACGAAATATCATTATTCTCCAATTTCATTTTAAATGTAAGAAGGATTAATTTTTCATTCCAATTTCCCGGAAGACTTAAATAATTAGTCCAGCGTAATAATATGAACGCAATTTCAAAGAAAAATGGTTTTCATTGACTCTCAATGAAGCTTTGTTGTCTGGCATAAGAGCTGCCTGTGCTTCAAATTTGGTTATCGGTTCTAACCCAGGGTCTTAGCTTTGAAGATTAGACATGGTGGAACCAAGAAATGTAGTTCTAACCCAGGGCTTTCTTCAAAACACTCCAACCATCGTTAAAAGGTTTAACTATTTTATGTTATGTAAGGTTCAATAATCCGTTCTTTGAGGTCTGATACAGTCTTTATAACGCCAAATGTTCGACAAATTGCACAGTGAGAGTTATACTTGTTATAATAGTTTCTAGCCCGAAGCAAGAAACATGAAAAATACGGCTGAATGAAACACTATTTGCTTCTTCACTTAATTTTTCACAAAGAAAAGTAGGCTGACGTCTTGCACTGTTTTTTATTTTAACCCAATTTTTAAAAAATCATATGCCGTTTAATAAATATATTTGATCAGATAGATAGATAGATAGATAGATAGATAGATAAAGAAACTGTGATTGATAAAAATGGAACAGATAGATAGATAGATAGATAGATAGATAGATAGATAGATAGATAAAGAAACTGTGATTGATAAAAATGGAACAGATAGATAGATAGATAGATAGATAGATAGATAATGAAACTGCTGGATAGATAGATAGACTGATAGACAATAATGAAACTGCTAGATAGATAGATATATATAGATAGATAATGAAACTGATAGATAGACTGATAGACAATAATGAAACTGCTAGATAGATAGATAGATATAGATAGATAATGAAACTGCTAGATAGATAGATAATAATGAAACTGCTAGATAGATAGATAGATAGATAGATAGATAGATAGATAGACAATAAGGAAACTTCTAGATAGATAGATATATATAGATAGATAATGAAACTGCTAGATAGATAGATAGATAGATAGATAGATAGATAGATAGATAATAATGAAACTGCTAGATAGATAGATAGATAGATAGATAGATAGACAAACAGACAGACAGACAATAATGAAACTGACAGATAGATAGATAGATAGATAGATAGATAGATAGATAGAACAAAGAAAACCTGTGTTTCTAAGGCTTCTGAAAATGGAATCAAATTCAGTGTTAAGCAATGAAAGGGACAAACGATAATTAAGAGGCAAAGGAAGTCGGAAAGGGGAGATAGAATTTTCTTCCTCCTCCAATTCAAAAATGCACGACCACTCAGAATATTTAATTTTGTATGTACAATGTTTGATTTGACTATTTCTCTGTAAAAATCCTTACTAATTAAAGAACATGACTTCATTTTTACACATGTCATTATATTTGGAAAATGTTTATATTATGTTGTACTAATTGCACTATACTTTTTCACAGAGGAGGCCTTGCATAATTGTTAGCACTTTCGAAAAGCCCGCCATTATTACGGCAAAAAAAATTAAAATACAGGTAGAAAATATAAAAATACTCTCCGGGTATTTGAGTATATATGCTTGCTATTAAAAATTAGGCTACGTGAAACATTCAGGATAAGGTCTAGTTCGTAACGACACGATTCGGATATAGGGTTTGTTTTCTATCTATCTAATTGTGTTCATTATCTATTTAATTGTGTTCATTATCTATCTATCTATCTATAATTATGTTCAGTATATATCTATATGTTTAATCATGTTCATTATCTACCTATATATCTGTCTGTTTGTCTGTCTAATTCTGTTCCTTATCGAATTCTGTTCATTATCTATCTATCTATCTATCTATCTATCTATCTATCTATCTATCTATCTAAGTTTGTTCCTTATCTAAATATGTTCCTTATCTATCTATCTATCTATCTATCTATCTATCTATCTATCTGTTTGTTTGTTTGTCTGTCTGTCTATCTATTTAATACTGCCCATTATCTATTCATCTATCTGTATATAAAAGGTGCAGAGTACAACTTGTAGTAATCCGTGTTTGTAT